>JAQFVV010006340.1:1589816-1710986 GCA_028023455.1 Epiperipatus broadwayi
GTATAAACAATATAAAATATAAATAAAACATAAAATACATATTATTTAAATTACTATACTGGATTCAAAGACAGATTATTTAGTTTTAAATTATTTGTCAATAAATTAATAGCACATTTATTAAACTTAACAAAATATATATATTATATATATATATATATATATATATATATATATATATATAACATAAAATCTTAAAAGTTGATTACATACTTCTTCGTCTCCATTTATCAAGAATATTTATAAATTAGTTGATTTACGCATAGGTTCTGTATATCCAAGACATTTTAAGCGATAGACTATATATATTTTAATCAAATCAAACTCCAAATTTAATGAATTTATCTATCATTATTTTAGATGTAATTCCTAAATTGAAATACTTTACTACTTTTAATTTATCAGTGTTGAAGTCAAATAGTGGTTTATCAGGCAAATAAATATCCCACAAGTGCTATAACAGCCAAAATAGTTTCCTGGTTATCTGATATTTCATTCCAAAACTAGATTGTAATTTTAATATTAGGATAACTCACAATGTTGTTTCTAATATAAGTTCAAAGTAGGAATATAATTAGATCTTTGTCATTCAAACAGTGGCACACAAATATATTAAAACAATATTTCATTCTATACATACGTAACACTGCTATATGCATTAAAGTTTATGAATTAAAATTTTATCCAATGATAAGTGCAATATTTCATTCCACACATACATAACCCTACTATACGTGTTGCAAGGGTAACTTACAATATTGTTAAGCACACTTATTTTTCTGCAATACCTAAACATAAACTTAGCCATAACTTTTAGCAGGATTTTAGAAATTCGACTTTTGTCCAATTCACCCCCTTGTGATTTTTTTCATAAGTATTATACGTTAACATGTGTATAAAACGGTATCTTTTATTGAACAAATTGTTGCTGAAAAATTTTACATTAGAAGGTGGGAATATCAAAACTTCTACTCTTACAATAGACATAAGCCCCACCTTGAAATGCTCCGTCATTATGTGTTGCCAAAGCTGTAAAACATTTGGCCTTTTATGACAATGTAGTTCCAATGATCCAAAAACATGTTTAGTTGCAAATTTATTACGGTTTTAGATATTTTTTTAATAATTTATACTAAACATATTAGATATCAAGATATATAAATTATTAGTAACTTATTTTTACTTGAAATACTTTACTTTCAAAAATATAATGTTATATTAGCAGCTGACATGAATATGGCCTGAAGCAATTTACTAACTTAGTTTCTACATCAACAATCTTCATAAACTTAAAAAGCGGACATGTACTTTAATATAAAGGCACAAATATTGGAAATCCAAGTGGAGTAGGATCCATTATAAGTAAGAAGTGGAAGAACAACATTGTGTAGATTGATGGTATATCGGATAAAGTGTCAAGATTAGTTATACAACATAATAACAGATACCAAATGCACATAATTCAAGATTATGATCCAACAAGTTCTCAAAGTGAGAAAGCAGTAGATGATTTTTATATGAATGTGCAAAAGGCTTTTGATAAGAGTAAACAACCATTTTAAAATTGTTATGGGAGACTTTAATGCTAGAATTGCTAACAAATGAAAGATGAAAGTGTGGTAGATAATTTTGGTTAGGGTAATAGAAATAAGAAAGAGGACACAGACTTGTGGAGTTTGCAGAAAAAGAAAAACTTTATATTATGAATTCTTTTTTTGAGAAAAAATGTTTTAAAAAATGGACATGGAAGCATCCAAATGGATGTACATCAGAATTGGATTATATTTTGACTAACAGATAATATAGATTTCAAGATAGTAATATTCTTAATAAATTTAATACAGGAAGTGATCATCGATTAGTAAGATGTAAGATACGTGTTAATGCAAAACTAGAGAGACCAAAATGATTAAGAAAAACAATATTTACAGTTGGTATTCCTAATCTTCGAAAACATTCTAATGAATTTAAATTAGAACTTTTACATCGGTGTCAAGTATTAGTAGATTTTGAACATAATTTCAGATTTGAAAGAAATTAATATGAAAATAACTGATACACTTTTAAAAACTGCAACAAAGATAACTGGTAGAAAAAAGCAGCAACTGACCAATAAAATTTCTACAGAGACTAGAAAATTGATGGAAAAAAAGAATGAATATGAAGACATACAAAAATGATGCATTGAAAAGGATTGAATATCTCGAATTTTGTAATATAGTGCGGAAACGAGTTGAAAATGATATAAGAAAATATAATTGTGAACTAGCAAGGAGAGCTGTAGAAGAAAATAAAAGTCTCAAAAATGCAAAACAACATTTTGATATTGGTATGAAATTTATATCTGCAATAAGAAAAAAAGATGGAATTATTACTAAAAAGAGAGATGAGTTCATGAAATGGGTTGAAGACTTTTATCAAGAATTATATAGTAATAAAGAGCAAGTATAAGGTATATCTATTACGTCTTCCGAATTGCCCTGAATTTTAAATGAAGAAGTAAGACATGCAATTAAATTTATGAAAAAAGGAAAGACTCCAGGTAATGATGAAATTATTATTGATATACTATTAGAAGCAGGTGAAGAAATATAATTTTTTTAGCAAATTTATGTACCAAATGTCTAAATGATAAAGATGTACCAAATAATTGGAAGAATGCAGTTATAATATTAATATTTAAAAAAGTTGATAAAGAAGCTATTATAACTTACAGACCTATCAGCCTTTTATCAGTTGTATACAAAATTTACAACTCGTCTACAGAGAACATTGGATTTCCACTAACCAAGACAACAAGTTGGATTTAAAAGTGGTTTTCGTACAGCAGATCATATCCAGGTATTGAGAAAAGTTATGGAAAGGACAAATAAATATGATCTACCATTATGTTTTAGATTTGTAGATTATGAAAAGGCATTTGATTCTATAAACATTTCTTCAGTGATTAAAGCATTGAATCATTAAGGTATAGATCCAGGATATTGTCATATTTTAAAGAATATTTATAAAAATGCAACATCAACAATTAGATTATATAATGATACTGGAAAAATCAATGTTGATAAGGGTGTAAGACAAGGTGACTCCATATCTCCAAAACTTTTTACAGAAGTGCTGCAATAAGTATTTGTGGATTAGAATGGGAAACTAAAGGAGTGAAAGTAAATGGAGATTATTTATGTCATTTCGATTTTGCAGATGATGTAGTTGTTTTGCAAATAATGCTTTGGGGTTGCAGGAAATGCTGCAGGAGTTATCAGATAAAAATAGGAAAGTAGGACTAAAGATAAATGTTAAAAAGACTAAAGTAATGTTGAATCAATTTGCTCAAAATATGAAAATAAAGATTGATTATGATTAATTAGAAGAAGGTAATAGTTACAAATATATTGGTCAGATTATTAATACAGATGGAAACATAATGGATCCAAGTAATCATAGAATTATTCTTGGTTGGATTGTTTTTGTTAGAAATAACTTAAAATGAAATATGCCTATGTGTTGGAGAAAAATTGTTTCTAACAAATGGGTTTTAACAGTTCTTACTTATGAATCTGAGACTTGGACACTTAATAGAAGAGCAATACAGAGACTTCAGACCACTCAAAGAAGTATGGAGAGATTCATGTTGGGAGTAGAAGAAGAGATTGAAATCTCAATGTATGGGAAAAACAAACAAACAGGTATTACTCAGCTCATTGAAAAAAATTAAAAGATTGAAGTGGAGTTGGGCTGAACATATTGCTAGAAAAGATGATAATAGATGGACAATTGAAATCTTAAACTGGATTCCAAAAGATTGTAAAAGATCCAGAAATAGTTCACATGTGAGATAGATGGATGAAATAAGAATGTGTGCAGGGGTGATTTGGAAAAGTAAAGCTAAAGATCAAAGAAGATGGATTGAACTTGGACAGATTTTCATCCTGCAGTGGATTGATAATGTTTGTTGATGATGATAATGAAAAATATCACAGTTTTGCTATAAATATTCAAAAAAATTAAACGTTTAAAGTATAATTCATTAGATATAAGAGAAATAAATAATTCTTTGTGTTGGATGTTTAAAAATAATAAGACTTAAGAAATATTTTATTGGTTTTATAAACTGAAAATAATCTTTCTAGAAACTATGATGTGTAAAGTCTTTGTTTTCATTATGATTTTACTTTTTTTAGTATTTACAGATACAAAATGTAAACATTTAAAATTTATTTCAGTAGTAAAAAAAAATTCTCAAATGAAATCAAATTTATTATTTTCTAATAATTAATAATCATTTTATCAAATATTTTACTTTGATGTGTGAGACAAAGAAAAATACAATAAAATGCTGAAATATGAGAGAGATGTGCTGCGTTCTGAGAGGGTTAAAAGTATAATTATAAGTTTATAAATAATAAATATGTTATTCTTTACATTAAAATACTTATAGATACACATATAGAACTTCATTATTAAACTATAAAACTTTAGTAACAAAAGTCAAATCAAATAAATATTTGTTTTAATGAAATCAAATATTAAAATGATTATTTTTCAATCATTTTAATATATATACACCTGGGTCTCATTTTACGCGATAGATAGGTTCCTCAGAAAACACGCGCAAATGAATTCGTGCAAAAATAGATGTAACGTATTTGAAAAAGGGGGGATACGGACTGTGATTTTTCAAATGTCATGTAAAAGCAAAGCACCAACGTAAAATTACTTTAAAATTTGCGCAAAATAAACTAAGGAAATAAAATATGACTAATAAAAAATTTCAAATTTGAAAAAAAAATGATACAAGACGAACTTTTTTTATCTATAATATTTAATTTTATTCAAAATAATATATTTTTATGCATAATTTACAGTACAGTAATTCACATTTTTATACACGTTTTAATTATTATCGCTACTTGCCGATAAACAGGTTTGTTTGCAAACTGGTAAAAAATCAGATTCTTCACAAGAGGAAATACAACTACTGCCAACTTCCCTCATGTGTTGTGTTAATGGTTTTCTGGTGACATCGTAATTAGTAATTAATCTTTGAGACAATGATTTTATTAATTTTTTATGAAGCTCACGATATCCAGACATACAACCATTTAGCTCTCATTGGAATTTAAGAGCACGTCAGTGATTAGTGTCATTAATAAGAAAATAATTAAAAATAAACTTGCAGACACTAATGATTAATAATTGATTATGTTTTTGTTTTTTTATAAAGCAAAAACAGAATGTGATTTAAAATGCAAAATTAACACGCACAATGTTTGAACAAAGTTACATTATAATCTTGTAAAATTTAATGTATATATACATAAAATGTGGAAATCATGATTTTAATTTCATTATTGCATAAAATCTTACTATTATAAAGCACTGAAAATATTAAAATTACTAAGATGAAAGTCAAATTCCAGTAATGTGCTCTTACTTTCAATATGACGTAAGTGCACAAAATTTATTATTTAAAGTAATAGCGCATTATCGGAGTTTGACTTCCAAGAACCGTGAATCGTGTAACTTCAAAATTGCATTAAATAAATCCACGTAAAAAGAGACCCAGGTATATATAGAGACCCAGGTATATATATATATATATATATATATATATATATATATATTACAAGTGAGTCAATATCATTAGCTTAGAATTGATTATTTCTAAGCTTATCTAGTCCCATCATAAAAATCTTAATAGGTCTGATTTTGTCATTCATTTAGAATGACTTATCTTGATTACTTTTTAAATCCTCTTACGTGAAAATAACAAAATGTATTGACTATCTTAACTGAATATCATCTTTGATTTGAATAACTGTCAATGATTGTAATATAGCTTAATTGTTACCAAAATCAATTTCATATTTGATTTAGTGAAGGTTCAAGTGAATAATATTAATGATTCTAAGTTAATAAACATTCAATGAAAACTTATTATATATTTTACATAATGTGATTAGGCATTGGAGAGGGAGAAATTATCTAATGGATTTGTTAATGGTAAATTCTCATGGAGTATTTCATTTTAAAATATAAAGAAAGCAATAATTACATGCCACTTTATTTGAACATACAAATGAAATGTTTATACACTATCTTTAGCATTTTATTAAACTAGATATAAATTTTAGTAAAAGATTATTTTGTTTTAATATTTAAAATAATGTATAACTTTAAAACATTTTGTAAAATGCAGTTATAATTAGTTAGAAACTAATCTATTTAAATAAAATGCAGTGTAATTAATATTAAAATAGATTTGAATTATTATCATAATATTAGATTAATAAAGTATGTTGGAATCTAATTTAGTTATTTATTCTAATTGACTTTCAGTCAATTCCTGATCAAGTAGACAGCTCAATCATATGTTATTGTTTAAGGCAATGATATATGATTTCACTGCTTATTGCAGTTTACTTTGTAATTGTGATATATTTGTTGATGTCTGCAGCAGATAATCTCATTGTTATTTTTTGTTTTACATATAGCTTGAACAAATTAGTCTTTAGTAAAGATTATTAGTATTTTATGATAGATTATTACATAATGGCACCCACCGATTGAGCTAGACTAATTTTTATTCAGATAAGATTGATTTATTCATTACAAAAATGGTGCCCATATGTGTGGCTGGATTAGTAAGCTAATCACTGATGCCTAGTGCATGAATTATTAAATATGATTATTAGAATTGGAAAAATTCAATTTTTGATAAAATACTAATTAAAAGCTAGTGTAATTTAGCTCGTTAAAAATGCTTTTCTTCAGCACAGGCAAATTTATCCATTACAATATATATATATATATATATATATATTACAGTTGGGGTGTGTTGGAGACTTACTGTATATGCCATACAGGGTGCCAACAGGCCATTTGAACCTGGAATATTTATATAGTAGGCTGATACATTTTAAGATATAAATTTTGACCATTAGCTTTTGCCACTAGCTCAAGGAGAAGCAGAGATTTAAAATTTATTTATTAAAATATATTTTTAATAAAGAAAAATAAAAAAATAAACTAAACCACTGCCAGTACTATATATATATATATATATATATATTGTAACCGGACCCGCGTACAACCCTTTTATCACATCAATTGTAACAATTTTCTGATGAGCATGCTGTAGGAAGGAACTATCAATTGACATTCCTAATGCAGATGTTAATGCCTCCTACAACAATATTTCCTGCTCATCAGAGGATGTAGTACCATAGAGACTGTGAACATCTAAACATTTATATGTTTGGTTTTCCAAACAGTGCCATTAGAGTTCCGTCTTACTACAACCTGACTGGCCTGGGTCTAGTTATGTCAGACGTAGCTCAGGAATGCATGAGATTCTCATGAACCATTGCTATAATTGGTGAGTGATGCAATAAAACAAACAAAACTGAACAACTGGATAACCAATTTAATTTTTAGTAACAAAAAAAATTTATTAAATAACAATTAATTTGCAATTTCTAACGAAATTCATTTCTATCCACATGATAACTCATTTTTATTTTACTTATAAAAGAATTAGAAGTAGTTCCTTTTATTTTTTATCAATAGTTCATTTACAAATTCAATTATGAGAAAAAGCTTGGAAATAGTCAATTCAATAATAGTTCATTTTGAATCCATTTATTAGAAGAAGCTTGGAAACGTTCTAATTCAACAATAGTTCATTTTTGTATTCCTTTATGAGAAGAAGCCTGGTAATATTCTAATTCAACAATAATTCATTTTGAATCCATTTATGAGAAGAAGCTTGGAAATATTCTAATTCAACAATAATTCATTTTGAATTCATTTATGTGTAAGAATATACTTCTATATTTGGCTAAATTATAAATGCCTCAATTATCAAATGATAAATGCTCTACAAACCAAGAATTGTTGAGTTCAAATGTCTACCAATTGGTAATAATTCATCAAATGATGAAATGCTCTATAAATCATAAATACTTGACTGCTTCTAAGCTTCTTATAATGTAACAGAGTTTATGTGTAAGAATATACTTCTATATTTGGCTAAATTATAAATGCCTCAATCATCAAATGATAAATGCTCTACAAACCAATAATTGTTGAGTTCAAATGTCTACCAATTGGTAATAATTCATAAAATGATGAAATGCTCTATAAATCATAAATACTTGACTGCTTCTAAGCTTCTTATAATGTAACAGAGTTTATGTGTAATAATATACTTCTATATTTGGCTAAATTATAAATGCCTCAATTATCAAATGATAAATGCTCTACAAACCAAGAATTGTTGAGTTCAAATGTCTACCAATTGGTAATAATTCATAAAATGATGAAATGCTCTATAAATCATAAATACTTGACTGCTTCTAAGCTTCTTATAATGTAGCAGAGTTTATGTGTAAGAATATACTTCTATATTTGGCTAAATTATAAATGCCTCAATTATCAAATGATAAATGCTCTACAAACCAAGAATTGTTGAGTTCAAATGTCTACCAATTGGTAATAATTCATAAAATGATGAAATGCTCTATAAATCATAAATACTTGACTGCTTCTAAGCTTCTTATAATGTAACAGAGTTTATGTGTAAGAATATACTTCTATATTTGGCTAAATTATAAATGCCTCAATCATCAAATGATAAATGCTCTACAAACCAATAATTGTTGAGTTCAAATGTCTACCAATTGGTAATAATTCATAAAATGATGAAATGCTCTATAAATCATAAATACTTGACTGCTTCTAAGCTTCTTATAATGTAACAGAGTTTATGTATAAGAATATACTTTTATATTTGACTAAATTATAAATGCTTTAATTACCAAATGATGAATACTCCACAAACCAAGAATTGCTGAATTTAAATGTTTATCAATCAATAATAATTCATAAGATAATGAAATGTTATATAAATCATAAATGCTTAACTGCTACCAGGCTTCTTCTCATAAAGGAATACAAAAATAAACTATTGTTGAATTGGAATATTTCCAAGCTTCTTCTCATAAAGGAATACAAAAATGAACTATTGTTGAAGTAGGATGTTTCCAAGCTTCTTCTCATAAAGGAATTAATGAACTATTGTTGAATTAGAATATTCACAAGCTTCTTCCTATAAATAAATTCAAAATGAACTATTATTGAATTAGAATATTTCCAAGCTTCTTCTCATAAAGGAATTAATGAACTATTGTTGAATTAGAATATTCACAAGCTTCTTCCCATAAATGAATTCAAAAATAAACTATTGTTGAATTGGAATATTTCCAAGCTTCTTCTCATAAAGGAATACAAAAATGAACTATTGTTGAAGTATGATGTTTCCAAGCTTCTTCTCATAAAGGAATTAATGAACTATTGTTGAATTAGAATATTCACAAGCTTCTTCCCATAAATGAATTCAAAATGAACTATTATTGAATTAGAATATTTCCAAGCTTCTTCTCATAGAGGAATTAATGAACTATTGTTGAAATTGCAAATTAATTGTTATTTAATAAATTTTTTTTGTTACTAAAATTAAATTGGTTAGCCAGTTGTCCAGTTTTGTTTATTTATCGCTTCACTCACCAATTATAGCACCGGTTCATGAGAATCTCATGTTCTCTGAGCTACGTCTGACATAACTTGACCTAGGCCAGTCAGGTTGTAGTGAGATGGAACTCTAATGGCGCTCTTTGGGAAACCAAACATAGAAATATTTAGATGTTTCCAGTCTCTATGTACTACATCCTCTGATGAGCAGGAAATATTGTTGTAGGGGGGCATTAACATCTGCATTAAGAATATCAATTGATGGTTCCTTCCTGCAGCATGCTCATCAGAAAATTGTTACAACTGACGTAATAAAACGGTTGTATGGCAGTCCGGTTACAATATATATATATATATATATATATATATATATATATAACTACAACCATTAAATGTCTGTATTTTTAAATTATATAATAATAATTCAAACAAATATATTTAACACAGTATTCAAAATTAAATAATATATTCTTTACCAGAAGTACTTTCAATTGTTTCACTGACAATCTTTATCAACTGTTAATACAAACGTACAAAAAATAAAAACTTGCATTACCCATCATTCAATCTATTCAAATTTCCCACAATTCTGTTGTCTAATATAAAGACAACAGAATTGTGGGAAATTTGAATAGATTGAATGATGGGTAATGCAAGTTTTTATTTTTTGTACGTTTGTATTAACAGTTGATAAAGATTGTCAGTGAAACAATTGAAAGTACTTCTGGTAAAGAATATATTATTTAATTTTGAATACTGTGTTAAATATATTTATTTGAATTATTAATATATGTGTGTGTGTGTGTGTCACAACAAACAAACTTGAAAAATAATTACTATAAAAAATATGCTTTATGTTTCATTATTATTTAATTTTAACTTTAATTTTTTAATCATAGAATATTGAGCATAGATAAGCTACCCAGGCTACACACTTAAGATTTTTGAAACCTTTGATTCCAGGCTAAAGGTTCGAAGTCAAACCAATACTCACTTCCTGATACCTAGATGCAACCAATGGAATATGAAGATGCTAGAATAAAACCATGCTGTGAGGAATGTGCATCTGCAGCATGATATTTAAAGGACATGATCCTCATCCAGTACAGAAATGTGTAAATGTCTCCCAAAAACAATCATGTATATAAAATATCAAATAGAAGGGTTATGCATGAAGGGAGAGTGGAACATTTACTGAATTATAGTCCCTATCCATAGACCTAAAGGAAATCAATGTCACAGGAAATATGTATGCATACATTGCAATGCAATGACTACAATTTTGGGTCATGTATTCAGTTGAACAAGTTGCCCTGTATGCTAAACATGCATCACATTACATTGATATAAATACCCATATATCCTCCTCTAGCATCGACTCAATCCTGAAACAAATAGTCCAAAATCCCCCTTAAACTAACATACACTTAAATAAGTCTAAGTAGTCATCTACACCCAACTAATATTCTTGTCAATTGAATAATTTAGTTTATTTTTTTTAAAAAAAAACTTAGTTTATGTTATTAAACTTATTTTAAAATCGCATAATGTTTTTAACTTATTTTATAATCAAATAAAGCATTTGACCTATTTTTAAAATCCAATAATGCACAAATAATATGTTGATTTTATCTTTAAATTTGTTTGCAATCACAAACTCCGACCTATTACCAACAGACCTTGTACTAAGCATAAATAAAAAATATAATGCATATTTTAAAAAGATTGCATTTAACTTTTAGGTAAGACTTTTAAAATTGCATAGTTTATAGAAATAAATTTCAGATTTGATCAGCAGAGAAAGTCTATAATTCACATTTAAAGGAAAATAATGTTCGGAGATTTTCAATTAAAGACTTTCTAACGCATTTAACAATAATTTATACTTTCCATTATTTCTCTGGGCTTGTTCCTTCATGATGAAGATCTGAGTTTACACAAGAGCTATTTCTTGTAGACAATGATTTTTGAAGATTTACGATGATTTATGAAGATGGTTCCAGTGGTTCAATCCTGGGATATGTGGAGATGAAAGCTGCCTTCAGCCTACCAAACTGAGGTAAGCACAATTAAACAAATTATATTTCTGGTAATGGTGACAATAACTCTTTAAGTTTCTTTTCCTTTCAGCAACGATAAACAAATTCAAAAATTCTAATCATATTTCTTTTGAATTTCTCATTTTTTGGTCCTGAAGCATTTTATCTAGGAATGCTTGGATCCATCTGACATATTTCATATATGTATTTCATTGGTTCATTGGTTCTGTGGTTAAGTAGATTTTTTCTTTATAGTCTATGTATATATATATAATATATATATATATATATATATATATATATATATATATATATATATATATATATATATATATATATATATATATATATATTGAGTGGGAAAAGCAAGTCTTTTGTTTCTAAATATTGACTCTTATCTATTTCATAATATTTTTAATGACAATTCTGCTCTAAGGACCTGTTTGTAATTTTATTTTTGTTAAGAAAGACCTCTTCATTATTCTTAAGATTAAAAGTTTTTTATTACTGTTTTATTTTAAGATTAGAATCTTTGCTTCGATTCTATAAATTTTTTAAGCTTATTTTATTTCAATATTTAAATGAAACTTATTAATAAATTATTATATCATTATTTGTGCATTTTGAATTTAAGACAAATGTAATGTAGATTTGAGTAAAGCATTTGGAACAAAAATTAAATCGTTGTTATATATGAACTACTACAATTAAATTTTAATAAAATACTACATTATATCATTGATAATATAGTATAAAATATGCATAATAAACCACAACTTAATCTTCTTTAATTGAATACTATTTAAATTCAAATTTAGTGAAATCATATATCATCATATCATATATGAAAATTCATAAATTTTAATGATAACACATTATTTGTTAATTAAGGATTTCTTATTAAATTATCCTGCCCATATTTCTATCAAAATGTTACTTATATTTGAGTTTTTATCAGTTAAAAAAATGGTCTCTCATTAAATCATGAACACACATCTTTACTTTTCCAGGAAAAATTCTTAACAAATGAACCTACAGTAATATTACATTTGTAGAGTAAAATTTGGTTAATATTAATTTATTTCTAAATAATTAATATTTCATGAAAAAAAGGTTAGAAAAATGTATGTTTCTCTTTTAATTTCCAAATTTAAAATGAATATAACTGTCAAAAACTTTTCTCTTGTAGTAAATGCAAAAAAAAAACAAAAAAAAAAACAAAGAAAACCACATGAAGATAATTATTTTATTTAAATTGAAATTATGTGTTTTATTTATAACTAAAACTTAAAAATAAAACATTTTTAAAAAAATAATTTTCTGTGTAATTAGCCCACTAAAATGTAGAAAAATAACAAATAATAATCCAATTCATAAAAGCATTTGAGGCTCAAATAATTCATAAAAATGAAAAATAGTCTCAATAGCTTTTATAAAATGAATTTTCATTTTGTTATTTTCTACTTTTTATTGGACTATTGACATAAAATAATTATTTTTATAAAAACTTTTTTTAAATATTATTTTATTTTTATTTATTAAAACTGCTTTCTTAATTTTTATTATAATATGGTTTGTCTCTTTTTAAAAAATCTTAGAATTTTCTAGTTCAAAATTGAAAGTAAAAAAAAAAAACACATGCTTTTTTATAGTCAATGAAAACTGTTCTCATTTTAAAATCATTATTTATTTTATTTTTTATAGTTTGTTTAACAATTACTGTTATTTTAACATTTTCTTAATATTACATCTTACTTAATCTATTTATAGATAAACCTTGCATTTGCATAAAGATTGATACACAATACTACTTTACTGTTTAAAACAATGGTCGGAAACACAACCATTTACTGGTGTCAAGCTATAGCTGTGTTAAAATGTTGTTCCATGTGTTGACTTGATTCTACCAACCATATTATATATTGTATTAAAATTGGTCTGTTTATAATAGGCTTCAAAATTATATATTATCCCATTATTTACCAGATCTTATTTTAGTGGTCATTGAATATTTTAAAATACATGGGAAAAGTATGTTTTTTAAAATTATCTTGCATTGGAAAAGCGTGTTTTAAATTTCCTTTGGATTGGAGAAAATTCATTCCATTTGTGTTTAAATAAATGTGTAATGTTTACAAAATTGACAATTAATGTATAGTAATTTATAATGCTCAAAGCACATTTAACATTCAGTGGCTTACTTTAAAATCTGATTAATGAACTCTAAGAAAATAAAACAAGTGTTTTTTTTACTAGTATTCATCAAAAATGTTTCAAAGAAATTCATTTTTCACATAAAAAATCAACTCAAAATTGGTAGCTTTTAATATATTCTTTTCTTCTTTAAAACTATGGACATTTGAAATTTATTTCTATGAGAAATTTGTTTTAATTGCACAATAGACATTTAAAAAAAACGAATAATGATTTTTAGCAAGTCTCAAGTTATTGCAGACTTTGTGCACACACTAATCCGACTATCACTAATTATAAACATTTTTTTTTGAGTAAACACATTAAACTTAAAGTGCATTATTACATAGATATGAATAAAAGTTTTTCAAATGAATTAATCGATATAATATTCTGTCTTAATATAAATTTACTCTAAACATGCAGTTATGCACAAAAGTACCAAAGGTAAATTGACTGTCAACAAACAAAATACAGGCAAAATGAATCATCCCTGGAAAAAAAAAATCAATCCTTTTCAGCTTTTATTTTTATTAAAAATAGGAAAGATTAAGTGTATGTTTATTGTACAAAATAATTAGTAAATTGAACTGAATCATGATTTCCATTTGCCCCTATGTGGCATATACAAAACATAGATGATGTCGCAAATGTGTCTGCTTTAATTAAAATTTCAATTCAATCAGGGTGTCATTAATCATATTCTGCATGCAAATCATGGCAAACTTGCCTTAGTTTTTGCCGACTCCTGGTTTAAGAATATCGATTTTTGTCATTAACCTTCTATTACTTTAAAGTAGAACAATTATTTTCTAATTAATTTGACATATAATACAATAAATTTATATAATATTATAACAAACTTTAGTTATCTCTTTCATCAATATATTAAGGATTAATTACTGTCATAATAACATAATTTCCATAGTGGGATACAAAAGAATTAACTCTTGGCATTTTATGCATGAGAGGCACTTTTGGTTTACAATGTATATAAACATTTTGTTTCCCAGGATTGATTGCAATTTGAGCCTTAATATAACATGTAAAACAAAATATATAATAGCTAGTTTATTTTTTTCCAACGGTTAATTTTAAACTGTTTAATCTGTTTAACTCATCCTCAGGGCAATTTATGCTATCTTTTTGATCCCAAACAAAAACATTATCATTATTTTTTGTAAATTTTAATACCTTTAGTAATCCAATTATTGAAAATCCCTTCATATGCAACAAACTAAATTATAACCTTTACCTCATATTTTTGCAAATGTAAAATTACATAAAGATAAAATTCTTTAGAGATTTATGATGGGTTTCCGTGGCTGATTCATATGCCAACTACATAAATGCACCTGAGTTTCATTTTATGTGGTAGATAGTTATCCTCAGAAAATGCCCCAAAAGAAATCACACAAAAATATACCTAACTTATCTTGAAAAATGGGGGATATGTTCCAATAATATTCATAAATCGTATAAAAGCAAAGCAACAAGGAAAAATTACTTTAAAATTTGCATTAAAAAAAATAAAGAAATAAAGTATGACTAATAAAAAATTTCAAATATTTGAAAAAAATTAGTATAAGACAAACTTTTTTTATTAACTACAGTATTTAATTTTACATTTTTTCATACATATTTTAATCATTACCACTATTTAACAATATGCATTTGTTTGTGAACTGATAAGAAATCAGATTCATGATGTGATGTACAACTAGTGTCACTTTCAGTCTTGTTCTGAGTTAATGGTTTTCTGTTTATATATTAAATAAATGACATCCCAATCAAAACAAAAAGATTATACATTATCATTAGAAAGATTATTTTCAGTTTAAAAAATCAATAAAATCTTTGTTATTTATTTTAACAATCTAAAAAATTATTTATGTTATATCTAACAAAATATATTTTAAAAGTTTAAAATTTTTGAATATTTATTGTGATATTTTTATATGTAAATATAATCTATTATTATTATTTACTCATTAGTACAAGTAGGTTATTTTCATATAAGTGAAGATTCTAAATACAGCTTCAGGCCATATTCACATTAGCCACTAATATAACGTTATATTTTTGAAAAAAAAAAAGCATTTCAAGTCAAAATAAGTTATTAATAATTTAAATTTCTTGATATCTAATAAATAAAGTGAAATATGAAAGATATTTAGAAGAAATGTGAATTGCATAACTTCAAAATGGCATTAAAATAATCTGCATAAAATGAGACTGAGGTGTATATTAAAATGGTATGCAATTTTCTATGGCTTCTCATCTCTCAAAGTCAAGAATCTCTCAGTCACTATTCCAAGAGAACCAGTTATCTACCATATCTTCCTTTTCCATTTCTGACCCTATTATTTTCTCATAATACTCTCTATTCTGTTCCATCTCATTTTCACTAAATTATCTATGTACACACTATGACCTTTATATCTAAATACCCCCTATTTTTTTTTCAAACCCAGATTAAAAAACCAAGAATCCACTTTCTGTATAATCATTTTATTTACATTTATTTTCTCACAACTTCATTATTTCTAGCCTTTCTGTTTGTAAGCATTTCCATTCATTTAACAGATGCCTAATATTTTCTATGATTTTTTACATAAGTTTCTGAATAAATCACCCATGTTATTGTTATTAATGATCATGTTCAAGTCTTAAAACAATAAACTATTATCCTTGCTATTATCATAAATTAACTTGAACCCAATATTCTCTTCACTTCTCTCTATAGTAGTTCTACATCTCTTCAATTCCCTATTTTTAGTGCATCTAATCATTTTCCTTGCAACTATAACACTCAACATTTTTCCTAACACAATCATACTATCTTTTGTATAATTATACTAACAAAAAGTCTTTGCCCAAGCTCTGTGGATATCATAAATAATTTTTTACCCCTCTTGTTGCCTTATGTTTACTTACAACCCATTTAAATGCTATTTTGGTTATTCTCTTTTTATCCATAAATTGCAATCTATCAAACGTTGTCAGTTTTGATTTTTACATCCCTCATATAAAAATTTGGTCATCCCAATTCTCCTTGAAATGCCTCCTTTGCCACCCACATGTCTGCACCTAATGCATGCCTTCCTATTTAGTGTGCTTTCTCTAACACCCCTTTACTAATGCATAATGCATCATTACCACAAGTTAGCACTGGTATTGTCTCTCTCTTTCATACAATCTTAGCTACATCATATTTATTATATGAAAACACTATTAATTTCTTTATCAATCCCTTTCTTTTTTTTGCTTCAATTATCAATTTTTCTCCCATTTATTCAAGAAATTTCTCTAATTACTTAAGACAATTCCTAAATAATTATACCCATTTACTACATTTCACTTTATATTTCCCAAGAAAAAAATATCATCTCTTTCCCCAACATTTATCATTATTCTTTTTGATTTTACTTCACTAAATTTAATCCCCACCTTTTTACATACAAGGATGGGTAATATCTTTCCTACTTTCTGTGCACAAGAACATATCAGCAAATAACAGACCTGATAATATATAGTCTCCCTTGTCATTTAATAAGTACATCCCTACTGTCATTGAAGTCTTTATGTTGTTCTCTCAATTTCACTCAAATATAACAAAAACAAAATAGATGACGTAATGCATCCTTGTCTTAGACACATCCCACTTTTAACTCTAACTGATGTTATATTTTTTAATTGATACATATATTAATTATTTTTATACAAACTCAATAATATCTACTAAAGCATCATTCATTTCCAAATTTACTAGACTTACCCACAATTTATTCCTATTTGCTCTCTCATACTTCTCTATATCTATAAAACTGTATATGACTGTCTACATGTATTCCCCTTCATATCTATAAATGGTATGATGACAAATAAACTATCTCCTATATGCCTATCTTATGTAAAACATCCTTGCTATATCCTACTACATTATTTTCTTCAATCCATTTTGTGACCTTTCTAGCTACCATATATGCAAAAACTTTATATAACATGAACATTATCATTCTCAATCTATAATTGTTTAACTTTCTATGATTTTTCCCCTTTTTTGCCATATCTACTGAGCATTTCTTCCTTAGCTCATTCAATTCATTTTTCTGCAGAGCTAATATGTGCATTATTATATGCTTTTATGTTTGTACTCACTCTGTCCTTCACATTTAACATCTTTTATATATCCATTACATATTTAATTAAGATTGTTCTTAATTCTTCTCTAAAGCTACACTTTTTGTTCATCATCTAGTAAATACTATTTCTCTCTCACTAGTATTACTTTTTTTAATATCTGTCCAAAATATTTTGCCCCCATTTCTTACACTCTTATTAATATCTTCCAATAATTTACAATTTAATTTTATTCTCTCTCTACAATTATCTATTTTAGACAACTTCTTTATAACATTTAATACTAATATATTTTTTTCACTTTCTTTGCTTTTCATGGCATATTTATCTTCTCTGCATTATTTTTTTCTTTCTTTTACACTTTTACTAATTTTCACTTTTCTATTACTTTTAATCTTCTGAATATTCTCATGTAACACTCTATTTTACACTTTTTCTAATTCACTACACCAGTTCTTACATTCATTTCCAACAAACTCTTTCATGATTTCTTCAATTTTTAGTTTATATGCTTCTAACTTATTTTTATCATTTATTTTCTGTTCACATCTTTTCCTACCCTTTCTACTTTTATTACTATTCTCCAACACATTACTAATTACTTTTAGTATAAATAAATTATGACAACTATTACATACTCTCTCTTTTTTATCAACTATTTCCATTTTTTTCTATTTTACTCATTTCCTCTTTCTCTTCTAATGCATAATCTATTGTGTAAAATATATTATTTCTAAACCATAAGTCTTGTCCCTCAGAAATATTTGATAAATTTCCAATGAACAAATATATTCTCTGACAATTTTTTTCCAAATCTGTTCTTTTTTGTTATCCATATCATCAATCCTTCAATATGCCCATTCATATCATCTTTAATCTTTATTTTATTCCCCATTGCTTGAAACTATCAGTTAACAAGTATGCACTAGATAGAGATTTTTGTACCCAAATTTTGTAGTATCCATTGATTACTATGAATTGCACTGTGTGGCACTACTATATATAAAGTTCTCTGCTGTTTAACAGCTTGTTAAGCATACAGAATGGGGGTCATGTGATGTTTTAATAACTTAAATGTATTGATAAGCTACTGCAAGATAATTTACAATATGCTGAAAATACTATTGCTTCATCTTTTGCATTTGTGTAAAAAAATAATGATATTGTAGTGTGTGAAATTACGATTGCCTCATTCGATGTGACAGAAATTTAAAGTCATGTTGATACATTAAATTCCATAAAGATTACTGTTAATAAGTAAAGGTGATTGACAATATTTTATAAAACTTATTATTAATACTTTGGCATTTATTGAAGAAAATATAATTCCTCATTTTGAAGATGAATGTTAAAAATTTTATTGGATTGGCCAATGGGGCTGATTTTTTTGAATTGGTAATTTTACCTTGTCTACATATGATAAGATTTTCGATAATTTCAATTGTAACTGTATTAAAATTTCCCAAAATATTATATCCATGGAATTAGATATTTGTGGATGTTTTGGCGATGATTAAAACAAGTTAATTTGTTTGAAATTATCTGTTGAAAAAAATAAGAAAGAAGTTAAATGTCTTGATAGGTATGATATGAGATGTTGGTTTATTAAGCTATAAAATGAGTAATCAAACTTTTTTTCAAGAAAGCGCTTATATTCATTACAAATGAAAAATATCAATTTTTTGTAAGATGTCATGTCTTAGATATTTTTATTTTGCAATGAGAAATTATGTCGTTATGAAAGTAATAAATCACAAAATATTGAATCATTTACAAAATAGTATTATAATTTTTAAAAAAAATATGTAACTTTAAAAATAAGTATAAAAGTGTTAAAGAACAGAAAGACACTGATAAAGAAGAAATATATTTTTCACATATTTTCAATGCTCAAGCAATTTTTAAAAAAGGCATGTACAAAGATTTATGGTAGGTCCTATTTTGTTTTTCACCTAATTTTAATAGATTGGTAAATAATTCAAAAATATTTTAAACAGGATAGTAAATAATATTGTGTATAAAGTTTGTGTATGTTCGAGGCTTCATATCTTGTTGAAATGAGGTACATACTTTTATGTAAACATATAAAAATGTAATATTAGAGTTTAAATATAATATATATATACTGAACTTTAGATTAATTAAAAGGATTTGAACACAGACTTTCAAGCTCTCTTCAGCTATTTATTCCATCTTACATAACTGATTCACATGACCACATACATATGAAAAAGATAAATGATCTTTTAAATGTCAGAAAACTTCAGAGAAATTTGTTTTTTAGTAATAATGTTTTAATAACCGCTTTTGTTTTATTTGGTCATAAAAAAAAACTTGTAAGTTTACTTTTAATTTCTATATAGCATATTCAAATATTTTTCACGAATCAAGAAGTCATAATAAAGAAAAAAATGAATACAAACAGGGTATTAGTTATTACTATCCCATATAATGATCTATAGTTAAAATACATGAATCATGGGATATGGCATGATGACCAGCTTTTACATTTGAATTTAAATAATTTTCAATTGAAAAAAAATTAATAATTTATATGGAAGTACTTATTTGTTTTGATATTTAGAAAATGTACTATCATTTATATATATATATATATATATATATATATATATATATATATATGATATATATATTTATAAATAAATTTATATATATATATATATATATATATATATATATATACTATAAATTTATTTCTAGTAAGCAATGAGACACATTAATATTTAAAATCCTAGCCCAGTAAAATTTTTATATATAACATTATAGAATTACATGTATGTAACTTATAAATGATATTTTTTTTTAAAAAATGACCACGTATTTACATGCAACGTTATATTATTACAAAATAATCATTCATTACCACTTTATTATAATTTGAATTTTATGTTATTGATATCCTATTTGATTGTCTGTTTTAATTTACTAGTGATATTATTTTACTTCTAAAATTTTATATCAGCAGCTGTAATGCAACTAATATTATAATAGCACATTGACAACACTTTCTATGCATTCTACTCTTATTTTTTATTGGGTAAATCTTTAATCTTGTTCCATGTGTTTGTGCTTGCAGCCAATCTATAATGATTTTTTTAAAAAATAGCGTTCAATCCCGTAATAAAAGCAAGAATAATTCAATAAAAATATTCATGCATTGTTATTGTTAATTATATATATATATATATATATATATATATGCGTATGTGTGTTGATACGAAGATTTTCACGTGTTACATATATAAATGATTGTTTGTTTGTTGTTGTTGTTTTGCGTTTCATCCGTGTATGATTTGATTATGTATATCCCAATGTTTCAACTTGATTATACAAGTTATCAACTGGATGATAAATATAATACTATTACAATAGTTATAGACGCATTGTAAATATTGTTTTATGACAATGTTAAGATTAACCAATAGAAAAATGGTATATAAAATTGCAAAAAAAAAAAATCATAAAATCATCAGAGTAACTTTTTAAAAAAAAAATATTTCCAATAGAAGAAAGTTTGCATTTATCATCAAGTTTATTCAGATAATTTAGTGTTTTTAGTATCTAAATAACTTTTCTGATTTCACATTCATAGAGAGTCTCATATCTGGGTAGAATCATGGTATTAGAAAAGTCAATATTGTGACCTGAATCCATAGTATGATGATAATGACTGTTTTTTAAATGCATTAGCATGGTCATCTCATCTAGTACTGATGCAACAATTGCTCACTTACATGAAAAAAAAAAAACTTTACAAATGACATATGGAATTTACTGAACTCTATGAGCCTCAAGAGTTTCTGAATCTTTAGGTTTGGTTATGATGTTACTAATATTTTGATAAGTAGCATATGCTGTTTTTATATTTTAGCAATTTAGACTAGGTTCAATATAATCTGTAGTTTATTTTATATAAAAAAGTCACACATTATACTTGTTTTTTTGTTTGTTTGTTTTTATTATTATTATTATTATTTTGTTCTTTAATTAATGTTTGGTGAATAATTTTACTATTATAATCATTAACTAATAAATCATTGTTTATATGATTTATTTATTTTTTCAGATATGATTCAGATAAAAATGCTAATTGCTCTAGAAAAAAGAATTTTGACTACAGAAAAAATTTTGAGCTGAATGATGGTGTTCTGAAAATCGTCAGTAACTATCTCTATGTGTATTTTTTTCTGAAAACTGAAAATAATACATTATTTAGTTTCTCTAACACAAGTACATAAAAAAAAAATTTCCATTAGACTCAATTTCTGTTGTAAATTTAATATGAGGATGGATATTATTTAAATCTGAGAAAATATCGTATAATTTAAGCTTGCTACGATGCCATATGATTAGTGTTTCAACTATAAGTCTGAGCAAATAAGAGATTTTAACGATGTTGATTCTAAAGCAAGAGTTTATTGCTTCTAAATTCTATAAACAATAATTAATTACTTTCTTTATATATTTTATAATGTGCAAAGATTAATACTTGTTGACCATTGTCATGATTTTTTTATACTTACCTAAAGTCTTTTTCATGGAGGAGTGCAACAGGAGGAACACATCAATGGCTTTTTGTGCAGAGAGATGAGTGGATGCTTTATTGTTATTGTTGAACATAAAATAGTTCCTATTATTATAGATGCAATTAAAGAAAATGTCACTGAGAGATTTACTATTTATTCAGATTGTTGGAAGGACCATCAAACTGAGCAAATACGACACTGTGCAGAGTATGAACATTTCAAAGTAAATTACAAATATATGTTGTGGATTCACGTGTATATTGATTATAATCAATAGTCATACTTTTGTGCAAATGAAATATTAAATACAATAGCTTGTAGTCAGGTATATTGTTTGCAAGATTTATTTGAGGTCCCTTAAAATTGATAATTAAAACAAAATCGCCTGGTATGCATCCTGCTTATGGATAATACATAAAACTTGATGTTTGTAGTTAAAAGTTCATCATATATATCTTATGTACTTAATTAGGTTAATTATTATTTTAAAAGACTGACATATGAAAGAAAGGCCAACCTTGTAAATGGAATATTTAATTATATATGTTTATTACCATTAGGATATTAATACATTATTGAAATCGTTATTACTATATCAGTCTAAAATGTCAAATCTAATATTAGTTAGTTTTTTAAAGACATACATGAAAGTTTGTGGTTCATCAAATTTGTTTCATTTCATTTATGGTTTGAAGTATTAATTTTTTGGATATTATAAATAACACAAGTTATAAAAGGCAAAGAAAAAAATATTTTTAGATTTTGTTAGATGTTATTACTAAGATTCTCATCTAAACTTCATAATATCACTACAACACACCCGCACTCTAACTTTGATCATACTTTTTCATTATGCATTCCCATTGAACACTATTGTCTCTCTAAATTTCTGAGCTGGTTGAATAATTCCAATATAATGGAAATAAGTAAAGGGAGGAAATCAATGGTAAAACAAAAAAGAGAGAACTAATATCATTTGCTAAAACTAATGTATCTTTATATGCGTGTAAGCTAAAATATATAATACTTATTTTAGGAGGTGAATTATAATTATTCTACACTCATATAATTTACAAACCAAAAATTAAATATTTATTTGATATAGCTACTATGTTTATAAATTGTAATATAAATAATCAGCCATAAAGATTATGCACATGCACTTTGTATATTTTTACATATAAATGAATACTCTCACTTTCAAACACAACTTAAAGTCTTTGTGAAAAGATAGAATTAATCCATCTATCTTTTCAATACCAACATTTATATATGGGCAAATCTTAAGCATTTGGAAATGAGAGCATGAATATGTTACACAATAACTTTAAATTACTTTTACTATATGTCACTCTTATTTGAAATTAAGTATATGTAAAGAAAATATTTATTTTTATAGTGCTATGTTTATAAACTGTAATATTAATAATCAGTATTAAGCTAATGGACATGTGCTTTATAGATTTTTAACTATAAATGAATACTCTCACTTTCAATCACGAGATAAAGTCTATGTGAAAAGATAGAATGAATCCATCTATTTTTTTGATCCAAACATATATGTATGGGCAAATATTAAGCATTTGAAAATGAGAACATGAAGATGTTAAGTGATCACTTTAAATTACTTTTACTATGCTTGAATGAATGACACTTGGGAATTTTCTAGAATTTACGATACATCATTTTTATTTGAAATTAAATATATGTAATGGAAATATTTATTTTATATAGCGCTATGTTTATAAACTGTAATATTAATAATTAGCATTAAGCTAAATTGTAATAAATAGTGTATTATTTATATAGCACTGACTATGTATGTAATATAAAAAAGGTACATGCACTCACCTGTGAGCATCAGTTTAAAAAGTATAAGTATACAATAATTCTTAGAGCTTATTTGTATATAATCTGACCTCTATATGCTGAAATCAGGACTTTAAACTACTGTGTGTCTGAATTATAAATTGTTAAGTGAATTGTAAAAACTTATTTATTCTGCAACAGGAGAGAGATAGAAACTCATTTTAATTAATTAAACTCTTGCTCACAGGCAAGATCCTTTGATTATATAAAAAACAAAAATTATTTCATGTAAAAATTTAAAAAAAAACTATAATAGTTATAAATATTGGGCAGCCTTTTTACAAGTTAAAACAAACTTTGTTTTTAATTCAGTAGGTAATTAACTAATTCGATGATGTATACTATGATAATATCTTCGTGAATAGTTTTGAAACTTCCATTCTATACTTAATATTTAAGAGAGAATAAAATCAGCAGTCGATCAGTATAATATATTACTATTGAAACATATCGATCCATTAATATATGTACACCCTGGTCTCGTTTTATGTGGATATTTTTAATGTGATTTTGAAGTTATGCGATTCATGTTTCTTCTTAAAAACTTTTTATGCGGTTTTCTTTTATGTGATAAAGAAGTCCATATTTCACTATATTTATTAGCTATCAAGAAATATAAATTATTAATAACTTATTTTGACTTGAAATACTTTTTAAAAAAAACTATAACATTAATATGGCCTGAAACTATTTAGAAACTTAGTTTCTAGGTAAACAATCTACTTATACTTAAGAGTATAAAAATATTGCAATACATATTCAAATAATTTAAACTTTTAAAACATATTTCATTAGATATAACAGAAATAAATAAATATTCTTTTAGATTTCTAAAAATAATTAGAAATAAAGATTTTGTTGATTTTGTAAACTGAAAATAATCTTTCTAGAAATGATAACTTATAATCTGTTTGTTTGGATTGCATTCTCATTTTTTTTAACATTTATAAAAACAAAATGTGAAAATTTAAAATTACTTTCAGTAGTAATCAAATAAAGTGAAATTTGTTATTTTCTAGTAAGTAAAAATCATTTAAAAATGTCAGAAAATACTGAAATCTGAGTTTGCTGCAATGAACGACTCTTAAATTCCAACGAGAGCTAAGTAGTCGTTGTATTATCCGTGTTATATATGTTTATATTTTCTTTTATGCCCATATACACATGGAGAAACTTTTAGACAGAAAAAGTTATAATAAATTTTATTTTCTACTTATAAAAAATGTATTTGTTGTGTTTGGTTAGGCTTACATGTTCGTTTCCAAACCAATAGATAGAAAAGGAATAACTACCCAGCAATTAATATGTACAATTTATTAGTACAAAATATATACATAAATTAGTAAAATGAATGAAAAATTCAATTGATAGACTTGAATGCTGAGATAGTTGTGCAGAGTATGGAACTCCCAGCTAATGATTAGCCTGCCTCATGAGCTCTGGTAAGACTCTTACTGCTATGTATTTAGCTTGCCTCAAGTCAGCTCTAATTCAGACATTGCAGTTTACAGTCTGTAGGTGGACTGGCCTCATTGTGGGGATATCACAATAATGAATAGAGACTATGTTTGCTGATGGAAAAAGGTTTATTGGAGAGCATGTTGACAAAAGTAATTTATCTCTGCCTTGCCTCCAAAAGGCTGACTATTTAATGGCAGATCACCTACCTTACTTGAAACATGCAGATTTGGTTCACAAACTCCAGTGAAGAATTTAATCCCATTGTATAGCAACTGGGTGCTAGCCAATCAGGTAAGGCATCTGAAATATTCCACTTTTGAAGGCAGGATCAGATATGATAGTATCTTTAAAATGTGTTTATATTTTCTTTTATTCACATATGTACATGGAGAAACTTTTAGACAGAAAAATGTTACAAGTAAAAATATTTAAGATATTTTAATTTCTACTTTAAAAAAAACATATCTTTAAAAGTTTTCAAATATTTTTACAGATAACTTTTTTTCTTTTTAAAAGTTTCTCCATGTGTATATATGTGTACAAAAATGCAACCATTAATCATTATTAACACACTCGTAGAAGCATGTTATATATAAAGAATTGCAGTAGTGGAAGTGCATTCTCTAACAGCTAGACATAGCAGTCTGGATATCACAAGCTTTATAAACAATTACTAAATTCATCACCTCAAAGTTTAATCACTGATTACATTGTCAATAGAAAACCATTAACACAAAATGAGACTGATGTTGGCACTAGTTGTACTTCTTCTTGTGATGAATCTGATTTCTTACTAGTTCACAAATGAAACACATATTGTCAAATAGTGATAATGATTAAAATATGAATTACATATAAAAACATACTGTTTTGAATAAAATTAAATAGCTAATAAAAAAAGTATGTCTTGTATCATTTTTCTAAAATATTAGAAATTTTTTATTAGTCACACTTTATTTCCCTTTTGTTTTATGCGAACTTTAAAGTAAATTTACATTGTTGCTTTGCTTTTATGTGATTTTTAAAAATTTTGGAACCAATCCCCTATTTTTCAATGTAAGTTTAGACTATTTTTGTGTGTTTTTTTTATGTGGTTTTTTGTGGAACCTATCTACGGCATAAAATGAGACTCAGATGTATATGAATGTGCGGTAATTTTGATTATGTATTAAAGCATATTCAACTATGCCTAAAAAGTGATGACCAAAAAGAAGTTAGGATGCAGAATTTATAGGTAATCACAAGAATGTTGTAAATTTGAGAAAGAATAGTATCCAATTATCCCACAAGTGAAATTATGCAAATGACTCATTTGCTTAATTAAAATGATAAAATTAAAATTAGGTAAAAAGCAGCAACACAACAAAATAAGTAAGCCATGATTATGCAGCTCTGCAACAAAAATGCTCTCAACTAAATAAAATAAGCATAAATAATAACCCACTTCGCTAACACGCACATATATGGCATGAAAAAGTATTACACTATAACAAAATGAAAATAAAGTATATATACACTAAATAAATTATCTGCTGGGACAGTTTTTTATGAGAGGAAAATAATTATGTGTTTTATTACATTGTGGATCAATCCTAATGTTTTGCAATAAATCACTTTTCAATGTACAAAAAAATTAGAGATATCATAAGTAATCAAGCATATTTCTTCAAATACATAAACTTTTTATCAATAATTCATTAAGTCAGAGTTCTACACAAATATGTAATTTATTTCCGTTCAATCATCCACTTTTACTTTTCAAATATTTCATTACAGGATTTTTTTTAATGTAATATAAGTTTGAAAAGGATCTCAAAAATTGAAGCACTTGTGGCGGAACAATTTCCTTAACATGATTGATAGATAGATAGATAGATAGATAGATAGATAGATAGATAGATAGATAGATAGATAGATAGATAGATAGATAGATAGATAGATAGATAGATAGATAGATAGATAGATAGATAGATAGATAGATAGATAGATAGATAGATAGATAGATAGATAGATAGATAGATAGATAGATAGATAGATAGATAGATAGATAGATAGATAGATAGATAGATAGATAGATAGATAGATAGATAGATAGATAGATAGATAGATAGATAGATAGATAGATAGATAGATAGATAGATGAGATAGATAGATAGATAGATAGATAGATAGATAGATAGATAGATAGATAGATAGATAGATAGATAGATAGATAGATAGATAGATAGATAGATAGATAGATAGATAGATAGATAGATAGATAGATAGATAGATAGATAGATAGATAGATAGATAGATAGATAGATAGATAGATAGATAGATAGATAGATACTTTCAAATTGCTATATTTAAATAACCTTAAATAATCAAACAGATAAAAACAGTCGCTGTTTTGCGATTATTCAAGATGTCGTTAGAGAGATATTCACTTTCATTATTTTTATAAAATAGTTCATACCACAATATATATATATATATATATGTGTGTGTGTTATTGTAATAATTACTAATTTGATTAACAAATATTTTTTGACGAAATTGCAAGCATTGCCCTTTATCTTGTGCCAATCTATTAATCAAACGAACAATGATTTTATTTTCACGCAACCCAAAATTGGCATTGTTACAAGATAGTATGTTTTTGGATTTTTTTTCTTTTAAAAAGTGATTCTTTGAGAATATGATGTATGAATTGTTATTGAAATATATTTGTTAAGAGTGAGTAAGTATATAGTCTCAACGGGAAGTATTTATTATGCCAATTAATATATGGGTTAGTAAATATTAGAATTCACACACACATACATACGCATAAATATAACCGAGACTTTGTCAAAAACATTTTACATATAATTTAGTACCTCTCTATTTAACACAACTCTATATTGAACTATGTTAGCATTAGAATAGAGGCATATGGCTTTATTGTTCGGGAGTTCTTAAGAAGTTCGGCCAAACCTCCGAACGCCAGAATCGATCCTGAGACCTCCCGATAACAAGAAGGACATTTTACCTACGGTGCCAAACCGAATAAGGTATTAGTGATATTAAAGACTGAGATCAAAACAATAACAAACTTGGTAAATGTTGAAATGAATGTTTTCATGGGAATACCTTATATTGTAAATCATGTTCTTTTTTTTTTCAGTGACAACCTCGTTTAATAAAATAAAATCTAGACAAATAAAACCGTTTTGACAAGATAGCATGTATGCTCAATACGGTGAAGAAAACACCCGACGATATATATGTAGTCAAATGTTAAACAAATCAACAAAATAAACCTTATTCGGTAATAAACAAGATTATAAAATAAATAAATAAATAATTACCCAACTATTAAACTGCCACAGTAGATTTCTCAAAAGTAAAAAAAAATGTAAACACTACAAAAAATATATACAATAAAAAATTCCCACAATTCTCATTTGCATCATTAAATGTGAAAAAAAATATTGAAATAAATTAATCACTTCAATAAAATACTTTTTATAAAAAGTAAATATTTTTCATTTTTTTCTTTTTATTTCATTCCTTTCAATTAAAGATCAACTGAGTTTGTTCAGATGTAATTTTATTGTCAGCATCACTACAGTGAACAATTAAGATTTTTTACTCCACTTTTATAAGGTTGATCCTTTAAATTATACTCAAACAACTATGAACCAAGTATAATAATTTATTGAATGATATAAAAAAGTGTTTTAATAAAATAAAATAAATATTATTTCTGGAGTTGTTAATATTATTCGTTGTTTTTGCAAATATAAAAAAAAATTCCATTACACATCAATAAATGTATTAAAAAAACTAGCAGACACATTTTTGTCTTAGAACCTACTTTAAAGTAAATCATCATTCATTTGGAAGTGCTGTAAATGGAAGCAGAATCTTATTTAACGGCAAGACCGTTGACCTATAAGTTCCACAACAGAGAAAATATTTCATATTTAATGACCTGTAATCAGGAGCAGCATATGTTTAAATAAATGTAAATATTAAATAACATAGCATTTTGATAAACATATATTTAATTTAGATGAATGAAAAATATCTTTACATTTTGCGCTAGGATCAAATTGCAATGCTCGTCAATGAATGCTTGATAATATGTGTCCATCCATTCTTAGTGACTACTGTAAAATAAATCAAAATTCATTAGGAGTGCTGAAAATTGAACATTATCTTATTTTACAGGCTGATCTTTAAGTGAGTTTATTACATGTAACGTTTGAATTATAAATCCCTAAGCAGAGTAAACATCTTATTTTTAATAGCCTGCCGCAAGGACAATGATTTTATACAGATGTAAATATTAAATAACAGCACTTTTTAGATAAACCGTGCGTTAATTAGCAGAAAAAAATCAAACTTTGTACATATGCTAAAAGAATTTGCACTCACTATAAATACATGTTTTAAAAGATTGGCTGGTCACATATAACAAATGAGATTTATTTATAGTGTATGTATGAAAGTCAGTTTTTCCCATTCAATATATATATATAATATGGTTCGTTATTTCACTTCACTAAATATGAGATGGTTTCTCTGCCTTGATTATTTATAATTGGAAACCTAACAATTACATAACTGATTTAAAGATATGACTGTCAAATAAGATCATAATCCATTTCCAGCACTGTCCATGAATGTTAGTGAATATAAAAATAAACTCTAAGGAGCGGCAACAACAGATAATTTTAAAACACATATTGATGTGAATTACAATTTATTCTTAAACCATGTGTGAAAGTTACATCTCATTTATACCTATTCCTCAAAAAGCGCTCGCTATTTAATAGACAGATATGTAGATAGATACATCAGAAACGTTTGTTTTTAAATGGAAGATCAAATATTTGTAAAACTATACAAAAGAGCCTCCTCATAGTTGTAAATAGTAAATTCATGAAAGAAATATTGGCCATAAAATTTTGTTACGACAGGCCAATATGTTTCTCTTTGAAAAGAATGAAATAAAAAAAAAATATATGAAAGTATTCATGATTAACATTTTATTATACTGAAGTAATTAAGTTATGTGAGAGTTCTTTTGATATAAAGTATATTTGGAATGTAATTAGAAATTGTAGGAAATCTTTATAATAGATATTTAGTGTAATGGTTGTTTTCTTTTATGCATGACAAATATGCATCATCAGTGAACCCGTTTAGTTCTATATTTCTTTGATTTTTTTTTTAATTTTTTACTTTGATATATATATGTGTGTGTGTGTGTGTGTGTGTGTGTACTTAATGAATAATAATTTACAGTACTAAGTCTTTTTTTTTAATTAGGATATTGCAACTGTTTTGTTTTTATTTAAAAAAATATATATAATTTAATATTCCATCAGTTTCACCAAAAGACAATGCATTTTTAATGTTAAAATGATACATCATTAACTTTGTACCCCTTCATGTATCATGAGTATTGTCTGAAATACTTTTGATAAAAGAAATTTGTTTAATCAATTAAATTTTGTATCTAAATGTTTTTAAACTGATTGACACACACATGTCTGATAATTTCATGCTTTCAAATTGATAAAAACGTTTTTATGAGTGCTGATTTTAGAGTTGGTATTTTAGATCTAGTTTCTAGTCTCCCAGCCGTCCACTGAGGTGGGCCATAAGCTCAAAACCAGATGGTCTGGAAGTAGGGATAAGGATAGAGATTTTGAATTCTATCTATTTTGGCATTTATAAAAACAAAGCTTTTTTAGAGTCTGAAGGTTTGTAATGATGGTATATTATAAGATGTAATATGTTGGACTATTTCCATCATTTATGAGTGAATATTGAATGTATAGAAAATTTTAAACTTTATTTAAAGTTTTCAAATACAAACAACTTGTTAGTAATAACACACAAATAGACAATACAGGTTAGTAATTACACAACGTTTCGAGTAGTAGTATTCTCCACTCTTCTTCAGGTGTTGCTGGCCTATATGCACAGTGACAATATTCGCTTAGAAGTTGAACTCGCACCTTTAGATTCTTGTATATTGAATTTAAGGCAAACGCTCTTAGGAAAAAATAAAATAAAATAAAATAAAAATTGAAGGACTCAGGAGGATTTGAACCAACCCTCAAGTATAAATATATCAAATTTCTACTATATGTTGCCTCTGACAGAATAGCTCAGTTGGTAGAGCGTTTGCCTTAAATTCAATATACAAGAATCTAAAAGGTGCGAGTTCAACTTCTAAGCGAATATTGTCACTGTGCATATAGGCCAGCAACACCTGAAGAAGAGTGGAGAATAATACTACTCGAAACGTTGTGTAATTACTAACCTGTATTGTCTATTTGTGTGTTATTACTAACAAGTTGTTTGTATTTGAAAAGTTTAAATAAAGTTTAAAATTTTCTATACATTCAATATTCACTCATAAATGATGGAAATAGTCCAACATATTACATCTTTTTTAGAGCTATTGGTAAGCTATATATATATATATATATATATATATATATATATATATATATATATATATATATATATATATATATATATATATATATATATATATATGGCAAGTATAAAATTTATTTCAATTTTAAATTTACCAAATGCCCAAAATAATAATTACAACTACAGGCTAAACTCAAAGGGGCCATCAAATGCTATATTCTAAAATAAAAAGAAGCCACAAGTTTAATAATAGCAATTAATAAACATTGTAAATATAATAGATAACATAGCAAAATTTAACAGGAGAACTTTCAACCCACTCTCATACATTATTGGGAGGTTCTTAATATTGGAAGCATATGCCATAGAATGGTTAGGTTATATTAAATTGTCTTTTTTCTAATACCTTTTCATACCATGACCATACTCATATACATTGCTTTTGATAAATAACAATATATTTTTTTATATTTGTGTCACATTACCTTTTAAAAGTAATTTTCTTTTGCAAAACAATTTCTTTAATAGATATTTCTGTAATTTAAAATTTCAGGGTTCCATGATTTAAATTTTGTAATACTAAAAATTTATTTTTGCTTACGATTTAAGGAATATTAAGCAAAGAATGGAATCCTAGTAATATGGGAAAACACACACTTATTCATAAGATAATGTCTACCTAAATCCTACTACTACTACTACTACTACTACTACTGCTACTACTACTACTACTACTACTACTACTACTACTACTACTACTACTATTACTGCTGCTGCTGCTACTGCTACTACTACTACTACTACTACTACTACTACTACTAATAATAATAATAATAATAATAATAATAATAATAATAATAATAATAATAATAATAATAATAATAATAATAATAATAATAATAATAATAATAATAATAATAATAATAATAATAATAATAATAATAATAATAATAATAATAATAATAATAATAATAATAATAATAATAAGTTTTAAAAAGAATATTTTACTTAAAATAAATACATAAAAAACTCTTAATTTGGAATAAGGAATATATGCAAGGGAAACATTTAGATAGAATTAGTGGATAATGGATTTTAATACAACTCAGAATATCACCTAACTATTCCTACCAAATCTTTCTTTATGAAGTTGACATAAATAATTTCATTATTTCCTTTTATGATATATAATCAAAACAATAATCTTCTAAGTAAAATAACATTATTTATCACAACAACAGTTTGCTTTTAAGGAATACAATTAATTGAAATGCTGGATTTGGGTTGGTATTTTTAGATCTAGTGTCTGAAGCTATCTTAGCACCTCTCTGAGGAGTGACAAAGCATGAATCCATGGTCAAAGGTTTGAGGGGGGTTTCCTGACAGATATATTTTAAATGCTTTTTCTAGCTAAGCATTTATCACAAAACTTGTTGTGCAGTTGGCAATGCTTGCTGTTTATATCTTACAAACAAAAGAGAATTGGGTCATGTGATCTATGACTTTTATTTTGACTAATTAAAATGATTATTTGATAATTGAGAAAAGGAATAATTTATTTCTTAGATGCTTTTTTAACATCTACACGTAAATTTTGACAAAGTGATTATTATATTGAATTTCATATGTTCATGAACTCTTAATGTTTAATATATAAATAATAACACAATAATAGATTGTATAATATTAAGATTTATGGACAATATGTGTAGATGATGATAGAAAGATTATGAAACCAAAATAAACAACAAAAAACATTTATTTTAATAATAAAGACATTGAGCAGATAACAACTTTGGAAATCTATACTATCAAAAAATAAATTATTTTAAACATTGAAGTGTATAATTCAATTCAGATGAAAATTATGATTTTTAAAGTTTACAGATAAAGTAAAATAAATTGATAGCTTAAATAATAATGAAAGTTATATCCTTGTATTGTTAATGAAAACCCTTTATCAATATTGACATTATCAGATGAAGTTCTTCACTCTTGCACTGCAATCATACAATTCTGTGTGTCACTATATAGAGTATATTTAAACCAAAATAGGACTCACCAATCCAGAAATGGAATAAATACTAAAGAAAATGTATATGATTTATTGAGGCCCAAAATTACAATTTTAATTTCTAAAATACATTTTTATCAGTTTAAGATAAGACAATACTGGCAAAGCAGAGCAAAGAGACCTAAATATCAAGAACCATCAACAAACTATACTCAGAATATGAAAGAGTGCAAAGAAAAGAAAGATAACTGTAATATCAATTGTCAAATTGATATAATCATGTGGTTCAACAAACAAGGTTTTATACAAAAAATACATGGCACAATATAAATTAGGTAGTGCAATATAGGTAATGTCATGCATTTAAAAGATATCATCTACATTGGAGAATAATAAATATGCTACAACTTAGATTTCTAAGCAGAAGAATGATGACATTGAACTGTCAAAATTATAATAGGGACAATAATAATTGCTTTAAATGAAGCATTTCATCCTTAATATGAGAAAAAAGCCATAACTCATGTAATATATTATAATATTAAGAGATACACAAATACAATCTCTTTACCAACACATGCTAGCAAAATAAATATTTACAAGAAAGAGACAATGATTCAATCTCTTGAAAAAATACATGAAAACAATGGCAATATAAGAATATATAACAAAAAAGAGAGCTCAATGCTACCATCACTTAAATAATACTACAACAATGTGTTGATGCATAAAACTGATAAGATAAAAAATATTCACAAATTGTACACCATCTTCAATTTACTCTGCATTAACATATATATTCCAATAAAAAATAACTCAAGATAAGAGATGAATAACAATTGAAAATACAGCAGTATGTAACAGTAATTATTATGTGAACTTTTAGATTATGTAACTTATAAATAATTCATAAAATTATATTAGACAAAGTGAATAAAATAAATAAAATATATGATAAATTATAATGTAAAAATATTGAATCATAGAATTGTACCCAGTTTACTAAAATAAATAAATATAAATCCTTCATCCTGGATGTTCTACAGTTCTACTGAATACAGTCTCTGTAACTACCATTCCACAAATCCTAAAAAAATGTTCCCAACACAGCAAATTTAAATTATTTGTGCCGCATTCAAATATTATGAATACATAATAGATTTTTTGAGAACACAAGCATAAGCTACATTAATGGACATTCAAATTTGATGAAGATAATTTTTAAATAAAGTACAAATAATAATGGTGCACCCATAATATTTTATATTAATGCAATAGTTGTTATTTATTTTTAAAATGCATGTTGAAAATAAATTATGATGAGCATTTATTGCTTTAACAAAGTAAAATTCCATTGTAGAGTAAATTTTGAAACTAATAACAATGATAGCTATATATAGTAGGCATATTTGTAATGAACAGGATAGTATATATCATAAACTTGAATAAAAATTAATAACATAGAAGCCATTACGTTTCATTCACATAGGATATTACTTGTTCCAGATATTTAGTACAAGCAATAATTCTAGTGTAATAGCAGAAATTCCACACAAATATATTGTTAATATTTTAGAATATTATTTCTAAAATTACATAGTCTTGTAATAAAATGTTGGAATGATAGCTTAAATATCTAAACAACTTTTACCGCTCTGTGCAGAAATATTATCATTCATTGAACATTCTCCAGCAAATAAGTTACCCACAATCATTTTTAAGCTGTCTTATAACAAACGATTTAAAAATAAAATTGTATTTTCAAGTTTATTTAAAATAAATCATAGGTTACTGCTTACAAACAGGTTCTGTTTACATATTTGAATGAGAATGTTCTGTGAGTGATCATTTTTTCACATGAAACATAAATTTAGAGGATTATGCACCTGATTATGTCATGCTCATACACACAAATACACTGGCCTAACAGCATCACATGTATTGAAATAAATGACACCAAAATGCAACAATAAGGAGGTGTGGCAGATTGCCAATGGCTCCAACTCCATTAACAAAAAGGAATCATGTTCCTGCCTCTCAAAGATGTGGGTTATTTAATCAAATGAACTGATTTCAACAAATTTAAATAAACTTACTCTATATTAATATCCACACTCATCTTACCTCCATTCAGTGTTATGATTATGTTACTAAGAAGATATTGAATGCATTAAGATCAATTAAAGTATGTAAATACTAATATTTTTCTTTCTTGTGTTCTAGTATTAGAAATTCAATTAAAAAAATTATAAAAAAATTGTTAACATACAATTAAAAATGTGACACAGAATATATAAATGTCAATGTATTCTAGCATGTGCGCATGTGCGGCACAACTGTTCGTGCAAAAGCTATTAATATGAAATACATAACTAAAACAAATGATCCTGGGTGGTACGGATGATGATGGGTAAAGACAGTAATATTCCGACATTGTGAAAGCTTTATTGCAATGCTTTTTTAAAAATAGATGAAAATAATTTTTCTCTATTGTGAGCAATGCTAAACTGATCAATTTTATGAAAATCTAATTTATTAACCTATAGGTTGATCTTGTCTATATATTTCTGTGCGTGCATCAACACAAATCTGTTTCTCTTGTCTTCATGCATGCATGTGATTCTTTCTGTATCATGGAATTATTTGGTTGTTTTTATTTTTATATCCCAATGTTTGGTGTATGATTTTAACGGTGCGTGTATCATTGCTATGTTGATTTGTGCTATAATCATCTTTTTTAGGTTCTTGGTTGAGGCCAGCCTCTATGTCCACTATTAACTCCATATCCATTTGTCTCCATGTTCCTCTGACGAATCTGGGGTCTTTTGCTAGCACATCGTTTATTTTACTAGGGGGTATTGTGTGTATTAGATTCCCGAATGTCTGCTTATTGTTATCAGGGATGGTTATTCCTTGCTTGTACATGAGAAATACAAACTTCCTATTGTATTTGAATGTCAATTTCTTCTCTAACTTTGCGCATTGATTGATGACGAATGGGTTTTTGGGAAAATGTTCCAACATTCTGCGGCTCCTCTTGCTTTGCTTCTTCAATGCTTTCTGGCAACTTCTGATAACTAGGTCTAAAAGATGTTTTCTCATTTGCCAGTAAATGTTGTTATAGTTGTACACTGCTTGGTTAAGGTTGAAGCTGCAAAATCTAGGAAATACATGGAATTGTCTGCATCTTTTTAGGAAAAATAATTCTTTGTTGTAGTTTGCAAATCGACAAGCTGGTTTTTAATATCTGCTTGGCAGCAACTTGTTTCTCCATACACGTAATAATACGATTAAGTCAAATATTTTTTTTTTACTTTTGGGAAATATATATATATTCTAGCACGTGTGCGTGCGCAGAGCAACTGTTCCCAAAAGCTATTAATATAAAATAGATAACTAAAAACAAACGAGCTGAGCGCTTTCAAAGGATATTACCTTCATAATCATAGCTTGCTACTACATTTAATGATATGCAAATATGCTAATTCCATTTCTTCGATAAAGCATAGCATGTGACCTTCTTATTTATGACATTCTTTCCTCGTGAGATGAAGAAGGCCTCTTTGATTTTTCTTTTAAGATCATGTATCTCTCTACACACAATTGCGGGATTGTCTGGAATGCACTCGTGGTGACTTGTGCTCTGGTGCTGATAGAAAACTGAATAGTGGAAGGATCGTTGAGCTCTATTGTATGAATATTTATGTTATGCTAATCGTGTGGACAAAGATGCTCTATTATCCCCATAATATGTGCCTTTACAATTATTGTTGGAACATGCAATATTATATACGGTATGGGGGGTCAGTAAAAGTGGAGTTTGGTCTTTAGTGTTATTAATTAAATTGTTAGAGTTTGAAGGGGTTCGAAAACAAAGCTGGTATCTGTTGTTGAGGATGGAGTGCAATTTTTTGTGTAAATTGGATATACATGGAAGCAGTAATCTGGGTTTATCCTGTGTGATGGGAGTGTTAAGCTGTTTATTATGTATATGTATTTTTTTTGTGTCAACAATGGACTGCCTTGTTCCAACAATAATTGTAAAGGCACAAATTATGGGGAAAGCAGAGCATCTTTGTCCACACGATTAGCACAACATAAATATTCATACAATAGAGCTCTCAACGATCTTTCCATCTTTTCAGTTTTCTATCAGCTCCAGAGCACAAGCCACAACGAGTGCATTGCAAACAATACCACAATCGTGTGTAGAGAGAGACATGACCTTAAAAGAAAAATCAGAGGCCTTCTTCATCTCACGAAACAAGGATGCCATAAATAGGAAGGACACATGCTATGCTTTATCGAAGAAATGGAATTAGCATATTTGCATATCATCAAACGTAGTAGCAAGTTATGATAATGAAGGAAAGATCCTTTGAAGGCGATCAGATCGTTTGTTTTTAGTTATCTATTTTATATAATTAGCTTTTGGGAACAGTTGCGCCACACACGCATACACGTGCTAGAATATATATATTTTCCTAAAGTAAAAAAAAAATATTTGACTTCAACGTCAATGTAGTATAGATCACAGCAAAATCATTTTTACGAATGATATTAAACTATACCATAGTTATATAAAATGAACTTTGAAACTGCAAGATGAAAGTAAACGAGGGATTAGAATGCATTATATTCTGAGTTTAATGAACAAAATAAAAATATAAAAACATTTGGAAACCAACTTTCAAATGAGCTTCCATACCCCCCCCCTAATGTTAATAGTTTGATTTACAACACCAAAAACAACTTACAACAGGATAATCTAATCTTAATTTTAACATAAAATACTATAATCATTTAAATTTACATCTTTACAAGCAGTTTAATAAGTCAATAATGCATAAATAAATTTATAGTTTAATTTCAACATGTATTTATTTTAAAGTATTAAATGTCTAATTTTTAAAAAGATAATGTAAAATATTATTCTGAATGACTTTTATATGTTAAAATTAATAATAAATCAAAGTGTTAAACATTATGAATAATATCACTATTTTTAATTAATAGAATTTTTGGTTAACTCTTTTCTTTAGTTTCAGCAGAACAAAGATTTGAACCAATAAAAGGAACGGGGCATATAGTTAAATGTCAATAATCAGTGTTTTAAAACGGTCATTTGACCTCTGTTATAAATATTTGAAATTTACACCAGCATACATTCTCCTATTGTCTTTCTAAATTTCTAAACCCATCACTTCACATTTTAGTTTTTTTAAAGCAATATATTACTAAAGTTAAATTATCTTGGTACATTGTCTAAATATAAACTACAAGAAACAAGACATATTCATTGCAGTCAGCTTTATTGGCAACATTAATTAATAACTATTATAATGTTTAAATGTACAATAATTATATATCACAATAAAAAATAATAATAATAAAAATAATAATTATACATCACACACTAAGAAACTTCAAAAGGCATTACGATTATCCTTATGACAAAGTGCTAACTATTATCAATTTCAAGATATATTTACATGACTATTTATTATTTTAATTTGTTACAGAATATCAGAAATGGTCGGTAGCAACAGTATTTTTAAATACTTTGAATAACTTTATACTATTTTTAATAAAATACTTATTTGTAATTTATTATCTGAAATTAGTTTTACATGGGTAATTAGATGTATAACTTCAATTTAATAAGAACTTACTATATTACAACAAGTAGTCATTTATAAAATCAATCTCCTATTTACTACAAGAAAATATTTAACTTCATAATAATAATGTTTTACTTTAATGGCAAATATTTACATTGTTATTTTAATAAAAAGTCTTATTTTATCTTATAACAGCATAAATACATTTTTATGTTTTATGACTGTCTGTTTCTACAAAGAAGAAAATATTATTTTTTGTTTATGGGAAGATAAAATAATCGAATTGAGTTATTCAGTAATTCCAAACAAATGTCTAAAATGTTAAAATAAGTTACTTACATCATAAATGAAGTATTAAAGTGATTCTGGAAAATAATACTTTATTTGAAATGACATTAAATGATTTTCCTGAAATATTATTAATTTTATAAAAACCTGCAAATATATTCTTTCTCTGTTTTGGTGTTTCTATAAAAACCACCACTACAGTTCTATGTGATATTTAAAAAAAGTATTCTTCTGCTGACTACTACTTTCATCATTAATGAATAAAATGTTTTGAAAGATTAAAATTGAAATTCTTGAATTGAATAAAAAAAATATCGTATTGCACATTAATAAATATTTTCTATTTAATCCATGGAAACCTCCTCGATGAATGCCCACATTTATTTAGTTTACTAGCATACTTTATTTAAAATTTTACATAAGAATAACTGTAATGCACTTCTATATTCTATATTTTAATTGATATTTGTGCTAAATAGACTTTTCCTGTTCTCATGTAATCACTAATGGTAGAAGCACAGAAGAAACAGGAACACTTTATTATTATTATTATTATTATTATTATTATTATTATTATTATTATTATTATTATTATTATTATTATTATTATTATTATTATTATTATTATTATTATTATTATTATTATTATTATTATTATTATTATTATTATTATTATTATTATTATTATTATTATTATTATTATTATTATTATTATTATTATTAAAAGTTCATTAATACTTTCTGATTAATTTCTTTTGCCAACATCATCCTTTATTAACATTTTTTTTCTTGATTATTGTTTGTAATTTTATATTTTTAACTATTATGTTTGGACTTTATTCTTTTTACATAAACATTCGTGGGATGAGAACTAAGACTTCAAAAATTAAGCAATTCTACAGTCTTGAAAATTTTGATATTGTTTTTATTTCAGAAACTTGGCTTACTCAACCCATTTCAGATTATAATTTTATGGACAATAGATATAAAGTACGTCGAACAGACAGATCCTTTGATATTGCTTCCAAAGGTGCAGGCACACCTCATTGCATTTAAATGTAATTTTATGCACACATGTATTCTTATTTCATCATCATCATCTTGTGAGGCTACATGGTGTAAAATATGTTTGGAAAATAATGTCAAGTTTATTTTGGGTACTATCTACATAAACCGGACATTATTCTTTTTAGAGTTTAATGAGTTTCTTTGTATTCTTGAAGACTATTTAATCAAATACAATAAGTAGAAAGTTATTATTTGTGATTTTAATATTCCTGATTTTTATTCAAGTAATACTATCATATATTCAGTCTCTTTTTCACCTAAAGCATTGAGAAAGATTCAGTTTTGTAATTTGTTAAATCTAAAACAATTTAATCCATACAGCAATTTTAATGATCGCATGTTGGATTATATTTTTAGTAATTTTCTTACAGTTGAATGTTTAACTATGACTTACCTTTCTTTTTCCATTGATTTGCATCATCCTCTCTTTAGAATTTTATATTAGTATTAAATTTAATAGAATTTGTCCCTTTACAATTATGAAAAGAATCTACAAAAAGAGAAAATATTTGGATCTTTGTTTACAATTATCTAACATTAACTGGAAAAATTTGTATTCTTCAACTGATGTAGATTTCTGTATGAAGTTCATTGAACAATAATTTAGTGAACTAATTGAAAAATACATTCCGAAGATAAAAAAATTTTAACTAACCATTTTTCTATCTGGTTTTCAGTCTTTCTTAAAGAAATTATTAAAAGATAATCATTTCACCATCGTAAATATTGGAAAACTAAAAACTGAAATTGTTATAACAATTTTATTAATTATAGATGATTGTTAAAAGTTATATATCATAGAGATTTTCTAAAATGTATACAAAATACTGAAAGTCATATTTTTTGATAATCCTTTGAAATTTTGATCTCTAGATAAGGATTTAGGTATTACAAAAAAAAAATTACAGAGAAATAATTCTAATCTAGTCTCAGATGATTTTTCTCATTATTTCTCAGAGCTTTTTAAACAATCTAATTCTTTTACTAATTTAACTGAAAATAATGATCTAATTGAAGAAATGATATCATTTAATTTATTTATTGAACCATATTATGTTTGCTATTAAGCAGCTTAAATTACATTCTATTGTGGGCCTTGACAATATTCCAGCTTTCATTTATAAAGGATGTGCTGAATATATTGCTTCTTCTATATTGCATATTTTTAATTGCTCTTTAGCAAATGGTACTTTTCCTACATCCCTTAAAATCGCTAAAGTTGTACCTATTTATAAGAAAGGCTCCAGAGATTTGGTATAAGTGACTATAGGCCTATTTTGTTTCTACACACTGTTGCCCGAATATTTGAAAGATGATTATATAATAAAATTATATTTTATGTCTATAAGATTTTGGCACCAAAGAAGGATGGTTTTTTTGACTAATAGGTCCATTGAAGCAAACTTGCTAACTATTTTGATCACATTTCAAATTCTATTCAGAATCAATCTAGGTTAGATGTTATTTATTTTGATATGTCCAAGGCTTTTGATAGAGTTAATCATAAAATTCTTCTTCAAAAGCTTTTTAGGTTAGGTTTTCCAAATTATTGATTAATTGGTTTGACTCTTTTCTTAAGAATAGAATATATTGTGTGAAGTTTAACAATAAATTGTCATTACCATTTATTTCTTCACTGGGGTGCCTCAAACGATGTTTTTGTGCTATTATTATTTAATGTATACATTGATTACCTAAAATGCATTAATTTTTTACATCTTCTATGTTATGCAGATGTTCCAAAATATTTAGGCATATTTATTCTATTAATGACTATTTTTTACTTCAATGTGATATAGATAATTTCTTGAATTGGTGTCAATATAATTATATAAATATAAATAGGGATAAGTGCTCCATTGCCTCTTACTCTATAAATTTTGAAATCTTAAGGTTTTACTACTATATTGGTGACTCTAAAATCATAACAAATGATCATCGCAGAGATCTAGGAATGATATTTTCCAATAATGGGTCTTTTCATAACCACATTAATTTTATGGTGAATAAATCTATTAAAATTATAGTAACTATTTACAGATATGAAAAAGCATTTAATAAATTTACAAAAATTAAACGTTTTATATCCTTAGTTTTTCCCATCTTGTAGTGTGGTTCAATTATATGGAATTCTTATAACAAGACAGATATCATAAGTATTCAGTCTGTTTTTGACAATTTTTTAAATTTAAATAATTGACACTATATTGATTTAATGCTGAGACGAAAAACAAGAGTTCTTAAATTTTTTCATAAATTTATTTCAGAGAATATTTCTGTATCTGATTTGCTTTCTAGATTAGGTATCAAGAAACACAATTATAACTCTGTACTCACGATATTTTTGAACTTAAAATTTGTAAATCTGATGTATTAAAATTTTCCTCATTTTTTTGTTTACCGAGAACTTATAACAAATATTTTGGTAAAGAATATATTTTTAATTTGGATTTTAAGCAATTCACTAAAATCATCTTAAAAAAAATATTATCCGTAATTTCATTTGATATGCTACTTTTTTACTTATTTATGCATTTTATTGTTTTTCTATTTTATTATTATTATTATTATTAATTTGTTTGTTGTTTTTTAATGCTTATTTAGATTTGTATATAATAATTACCATATTATGCAATCTATAATTTGCTAAATGTTGTTGATACGTGTATTAAATAAATAAAGAATTGAATGATAATAATAATAATAATAATAATAATAATAATAATAATAATAATAATAATAATAATAATAATAATAATAATAATATTATTATTATTATTATTATTATTATTATTATTATTATTATTATTATTATTATTATTATTATTCAAAAGGCATTTTATTGACTCATAAGAATCCAACGTTAGCGGTTACATAGCAAACTTACTGTTACAAGTGGATTCCAAATTTTTACATTTACATTGTCATTTTTATTAGAATTCTTTCTGTATTTACAGGATCTTACAATCATCGTTCTTGTCTATTTATATTTGAACCTAATAGTCCAGATTGTCATTTCTGCCTAGGTCAACAGTCCAAATGTTACAACACAATTTTCATTTTATTTTATGTTTCAAATGGTTCATGATTTAATTTATCATTTGAAACTCATTAGCAAATCAATCACTTATAGAAGAAGGTAAAAATTGCAGCTAAACTGACCTTGTTAAAAATATCTTAATAGATCTAAATCCCATGTTTTGGTCATATGTTCCTTTTAAATGTGTCCTGTTCCCAGAATTCACTGAGGTTTTAAGATTTCAGGTTTTGCAAAAAACAAAAAACAAAAAAACAAACAAACACTATTCTCGTTCCTAAGAGTTTTATCACTTTTGTCATTATAACAATTATTTAATCTTAAGTGATGACCAGGTGGCCACATAAATGTCAGGTCTGGCCAGTATTTTATCCCTTTTCAATATCATTGAAAGTTTATTTGAAAAAGTAGCTGGATGTCTCCTGGAACTGTTACCAATTAGGAATGTGCATCTCATACACCAGTATGCATAGAGCACAAAAGATGCAGCCCTGATACTTGGTGTTAATCCCTTTCCAAATGCAGATATTAATTGATGCATTGTTACATTAGACTTCCTGTAACTGCTAGGTATCAGATTTCTGATCTTCCTAAATCCCTCACAGTGATATATCAGATGTGATAGGTTTTCCTCAGATTGATGGCATAACCCACAAAAAGGGATCAATTGATGTATACAATCTTTTATGGCAAAGAACATATGTGGTAGGTAATGCAGATAAGATAAGTTTTATGAGAAAATTGAAAAATTTTGGTTCTAAGGCCCATCGTTTATATCTTTTAACCAGTTGTTTATTATGAATTCCCAGTATCGGTTCCAAAGCAATTGTGTTATTATCTTCATTCATTATTTCATAAACTTCCCAGTATTTGTACTTATTAATAAATTGCACTGGGATTTTTGATTCTGTTTTACAATAATATATTAATTGTTCAAAATATAATGATTTTTTTGGCGGTGGTTTATCAGTGGAAACGATCTCTATAGGCTGGTTAACTTTAGGAAATTGTTTAACAATATCAATTATGTTGTTTCTCATTCTCTGTATGTCAAAAATGCTGATGTCATGTAACCCCAAAACATTTTTATTCAGTGGTTGACATAGTTTTGAGCTTGATATCGCCACAACTTTCCTTGCCCATAGTAGCTGATTGCAAATGGTTTTAATTTTAGATATAAAAGCTTTTGAGAACGCAACCACTGGAATAAAGTAAACTATCATTGTCATCATCAATCTGTTAATTAATTAAATCTTAGAATATACTGACATATAGTTATTGGCTAGAGAGTCTGCTATTTAATGGATTTCATTTTTCAATTTGTATTGCAAATGACATCTCATGCCGATAGTCCCCAGATGGAACGGAAACCTGAGGAACGAACGTGGTTTTGCCTGAAAGATGGCATGTACATGGCTTTCCTGTTAAAAGGGTTAATGCTGCTGTTTTTTTCTGGATTGAAACCTAGTTTAAATTCGAGTACTCTCCTTATTATTGCTATTATTATTAACTGCAATTAATTAGATTACAATTTGGTGTTTGGCTTGTTCTCTCTTTATTTTTTATCTTTACGTTACAAATTTGGCTTGCCGAATGTGTTATCCGTCGATCGAATGGAATCATCTTCCGAATTGCCCACAATTTTAAATGAAGAAGTGAGACATGCAATTAAATGTATGAAGAAAGGAAAGGCTCCAGGTCATAATGGAATTGAAATTGATATATTAAAAGAAGCAGATGAAGAAATAGTTTTTTTTAGGTAAGTTATATACCAAATGTCTAAATGATAAAGATATACCAGAAGATTGGAAGAATGCTGTAATAATATTAATATTTAAAAAAGGTGATAAAGAAGATGTTAAAAATTACAGACTTATTAGCCTTTTATCAGTTTTATACAATTTTTTTACCAAGATAATTACAATTCGTCTACAGAGACCATAGGATTTCCACCAACCAAAAGAACAAACTCGATTTAAAAGTGGTTTTAGTACAATAGATCATATCCAGGTAATGACAGAAGTTATAGAAAGAACAAATGAATATAAGTTACCATGATGTTTTGGATTTGTAGATTTTGAAAAGGCATTTGATTCTATAAACATTTCTTCAGAGATTAAAATATTGGATCATCGAGGTATAGATCTAGGATATTGTCATATTTTAAAGAATCTTTATAAAAATGCAACAGCAACAATTACATTACATAATGATATTTGGAAAGTTAACATTGAGGAGGGTGTAAGACAAGGTGACTCTATATCTACAAAACTTGTTAGAGCAGTGAAGCAAAAAGTATTTTGTGGATTAAAATGAAAAACTAAAGGAGTGAAAGTAAATGGAGATTATTTAAGTCAATTAGATTTTGCAGATTATGTAGTTGTTTTTGCTTCAGAGCTTTAGGAAATGTTGCAGGATTTATCAGATGAAAGTAGGAAAGTAGGACTAAAGATAAATGTTAAAATGACTAAAGTAATGTTCAATGGATTGTCTTAAAATATGAAAATAAAGATTGATTATGATGAGTTAGAAGTTGTTAATGGCTACAAATACCTTGGTCAGATTATTAATACAGATGGAAATATAATGGATGAAATTAATCATAGAATTATATTTGGTTGGAGCCCTTTTGGTAGAAATAACTTGATACTAAAATGAAATATGTCTATGTGTTTCAAAATAAAGGTTTTTAACAAGTTCGTTTTATCAGTTTTTACTCATGGATCTGAGACTTGGACACTTAATAGAAGAGCAATACAAAGACTTCAGACCACTCAAAGAAGTATGGAGAGACGCATGTTTGAAATAACAAGAAGAGATCGAAAACACAATATATTGGGTAAGATTGAAGTGGAGTCAGGCTGGACATATTCCTAGAAGAGTTGGTAATAGATGGTTAATTGAAATCTTAAACTGCATTCCGAGAGATTATAAAAGAGCCAGAAAGTGACCACATGTAAGATGGATGGATGAAATAAGAAAGTGTGCAAGAGTGATATGGAGAACAGAAGCTAAAGATGGAGAAGATGGATTGAACTTCGAGAGACATTCAACCTGCAGTGGATTGATAATCGTTGATGACATATATAACCAATAAATTGGATTAAGATCATAACTAGCAGGTCATTTATATTAGTGTTTAAGATTAAGACAAAATGCTTAACACATCAATTTGTTTATAATATGTGTTCTATGGAAAGATGTGATATTCGCTAATAAATTGTAAATGAAAGATATGTAATCTATAGAGACGGAATCGGAGTAGTAAATAAAATCCAGATTGTTTTTATTTAAAAAAATAAAGGCAAGTTCGCAGTTTTTTTACCTCATTATACTTATAACGAATGGTTTCCTCAGATAATCCTGACTGGGTTCCTTAGCCTGCCAACGTGACTTTCTTTTACAATTATGTTTATTATTAACTTTTTAATGCTTCTTTGTTTAAAATATTTTAGATTGTAACTGAAAATAAATTTAAAAATTTATACATATATATATAATTATAATTGAAATAATATTTTTAACGGTTTATAAACAATTACAAACAATCTTAAAATCAGCAGAAGTACTTTCGGTTACTTTCTAACCTGCCTCAACTGCCATTAAATTCAAAAACCAAAAGCGGAAGCAAACATCATCAATTCAAATTCCACTAATCTCATATTTTAATGGTAGAAGCTTGTCGATTTATTAAATTCGTTTTATTCTTGTTTATAAAAATTGCCTCTTTAATTTTTCTTTTACTATGGTTTCTCTCTTCATGAAGAATTTTCACATTTTCAAAATTAAATTTAAATTTATATTTACATGTTTTTTCGTGATCAAAGAAAATTGAAGAAGATATTAAATCACCACTATTTTTATTTTTTATGCTATCATATATAGGTGAATCTAGGTGCAGTATTGAGAAAAGATTGAAGGAACATGCATTATTATATAAGCGTGTAAAAAATAAAAATAATGGTGATTTAATATCTTCTTCAGTTTTCTTTGATCACGAAAAAACATGTAAATATAAATTTAAATTTAATTTTGAAAATGTGAAAATTCTTCATGAAGAGAGAAACCATAGTAAAAGAAAAATTAAAGAGGCAATTTTTATAAACAGGAATAAAACGCATTTAATAAATACGAGATTCGTGGAATTTGAATTGATGACGTTTGCTTGCACTTTTGGTTTTTGAATTTAATGGCAGTTGAGGCAGGTTAGACAGTAACCGAAAGTACTTCTGTGGATTTTAAGATTGTTTGTAATTGTTTATAAACCGTTAAAAATTATTATTTCAATTATAATTACAATATTGTTTATAATTAACGGATATTTTATTTATTTTACATATATATATAATCTTAATTAGTTCCTTTATTGCATTGCCTTAATTAATTAATTAATCCGTTTTTTTTATAAATCTTTATTTTTTGTACAACATCAACAGTTTTGATTGTCCCTGCAATCTTCTACAGAACTATAAAATATATACACATAAATATAAATCACAGAAACTATATATAAATTATATACAAATTATATAACCTTATAAAATCCATATATATATTCATAGATATATACAAACATTTCTATAACGTGTATATCCTCTCAAATACATGAATACTCATAAAATAAAATAAAATAAACCTTCTAACACCTTAATTTTCATCTTTTTTTCTTTTTCATTAAAATTCTTTAATTTTTTTACACATTTACTATATACATCTATTTATTTATTATTATTATTATTATTATTATTATTATTATTATTATTATTATTATTATTATTATTATTATTATTATTATTATTATTATTATTATTATTATTATTATTATTATTATTATTATTATTATTTCATAATTTTTTTTTATTTTTTATTATATATATTTATGCTATTATTTTATATCCTTCAAATATACTTATTTCTATTATTATTTTTTATTTCTTTATATTTTTTATTCTTTATCTTATACCCACTTAAACATTTTAATTTTTATATTTTCTTGAGCCCCTATATATCTCATATATCTACAACTCAACCTTTAAACTTCTCATCATACTCTATATTTAAAATTTATTACATAAACTGTTATAAAACTATTATAAACAGAAAACCATGTTTAATTCCTACTTATTTTTTTATTTTTTATTATATTAATAATCTTAGTTAACTCTAACACTTAATTGTTAATTTTACCTTTTAAACTTTATCTTTCACGTTTCAGTTCTCTTTTCAATAAAACCGTTTTATATTTACTTTGCATTTAAATCTATAGCTTCCATACTTTAGCTCCCTCTATTGATTTTTTTTACCAATTAATTTTCTTCCTTAACTTTAATTTTATTTTTATACTTTTATTATATTAACTTTTATACTAAAATTCTTCTCAATCCGAAATCATTGTTCATTTTTGGTTTAATACTATTTATATAAATAGCTTCTTTAATCTTTCTTTCCCTTCTACTTTCTGTAAAATGTAACATTTTAATACATTCTTTATTAAACTCATGTCCTGTCTCCAATCTGTGCATATATATTGGTGAATTTCTTTCATATTTATGCTGCATCAATCTCCTATAAATTGAGTTCTTAGTTTCTCCAACATAATAAATTAGTAATGTTGGATAAAAGAAATTATATAGAGAAGATGGATATTAAGTTAAAAAATAACATATTTGAAAAGATAATTAAAGATGATACTAAGTTATTAAATGAAAAAGTGTATGGGTTGATAAGACAATTATATAAAAAAATAATTGTTTATAAGTTTATGAAATTAATTGTAAAGATTGTAAAATTAAAAATAAAGAGGTAATGAAGTAAGTTGGAGAAACTAAGAACTCAATTTATAGGAGATTGATGCAGCATAAATATGATAGAAATTCACCAATATATATGCACAGATTGGAGACAGGAAATGAGTTTAATAAAGAATGTATTAGAATGTTACATTTAACAGAAAGTAGGAGAGAAAGAAAGATTAAAGAAGTTATTTATATGAATAGTATTAAACCAAAAATGAACAATGATTTCAGATTGAGAACAATTTTAGTATAAAAGTTAATATAATAAAGTAAAAAAGGAAAGTAAAGTTAAGGTAGAAAATTAATTGGTAAAAAAAGCAATAGACAGAGCTAAAGTAAGAAAGCTATAGATTTATATGCCAAGTAAATAAAAAACGGTTTAACTGAAAGAGAACTGAAACGTGAAAGATAAAGTTTAAAAGGTAATATTAAGAATTAAGTGTTAGAGTTAATTAAGATTATTAACATAATAAAAAAAAAACAAGTAGGAATTAAACATGGTTTTCTGTTTATAATAGTTTTATAATAGTTTATGTAATAAATTTTAAATATAGATTATGATAAAAAGTTTAAAGGTTAAGTTGTAGATATATGAGATATATAGAGGCTCAATAAAATAAAAAAAAATTAAAAGGTTTAAGTGGATATAAGATAAAAAATAAAAATATATAAAAAAAATAAAAAATAATAATAGGAATAAGTATATTTGAAGGATATAAAATAATAGCATAAAAATATAATAGAAAATAAAAACATATATGAAATAATAATAATAATAATAATAATACTAATAATAATAATAATAATAATAATAATAATAATAATAATAATAATAATAATAATAATAATAATAATAATAATAATAATAATAATAATAATAATAATAATAATAATAATAATAATAATAATAATGAATAAAAATAAATAGATGTATATAGTAAATGTATAAAAAAATAAAGAATTTTAATGAAAAAGAAGAAGGGAAAAGAATAAAATTAAAGTGCAAGGTTTATTTTATTTTATGAGTATTCATGTATTTAAGGGGATATACAAGTTATAAGTATGTTTGTTTATATATATATATATATATATATATATATATATATATATATATATGGATTTTATAAGGTTATATAATTTGTATATAATTTATATATAGTTTGTGTGATTTATATTTATGTGTATATATTTTATAGTTCTGAAGAAGATTGCAGGGGCAATTGAAACTGTCGATGTTGATGGGTGTTATGTAAGCATTATATTAAAAAAAATAAAGATTTTATAAAAAACGGATTAATTATTATATATATATAATTAAGAGCATGCTAATGAGCTCTAAACAAGCTTTTTTTAATTTTTTTATGATAAATGCCACTACAAGAGAAGGCATTCAAATCATTTTTATCTTGGATTGTCCCCATCCCAAGACTGGTTTCGACCTATGGGTCTCTTCAGTGAGGAGTTGGGACATTAGATTCAAAAAACCAACCCAAGCAAAGTCCCAACTTTTCACTGAAGAGACTCATAGGTCAAAACCCATCTGGGGATGGGGACAATCCAAGACAAAACTGATTTGAGTGCCTTCTTGTAGTAGCATTTATCATAAAAAAAGTTTGTTTAGAGCTTATTAGCATGCTCTTAATTTTACATATTTGTAAGTGCAAGCTATATATAAGTCATGTGACATCTGACTTTATATATATATATATATATATATATATATATCATATAAATATATGTCTTGTCTTTATATATATATATATATAAAGACAAATTTCCAAATGATTATTTAACTTTTTTATTTGAAAACATATTATGAATTAATAATAAATAGACATGTATAGTTGACTATCGGGATAATGTTTTAAATATCCAAATATAGATGACAGGTTGCAAAATGTCTAGAACAGAATGTTATTAATTTTATATTTATTGGATTAATAATTTCTTGTTTGTTATTGAGAATAAATAATAAATCTTGTATTCTATTGCATAAATATAATGAAAGCAAATATACATTACTTTCAAGTCTATTTTTTTATTTTGGAGCATTGATGGAAATGTTGTCAAGCGTTGACAGCCGAGAAATCAGCACAATCGCCTTACAAGCAGTTGTCCCGGGTTCGCTTCCCGGCCGATGCTTTCACACATAAAACAATATCGATGTATTAACTTCCATTACAAATTGTTTGACCACGTAATATTATTCTACATAGGCAGTGTCGCATCCATCATACATATTTTCTACAATAAAATTTTATCACTCTATAACTGTTAATTTAAAATAATATTAAAGATTTCAATTATAAGAATTCATTTTTCGTGCTCTAAACAAATGCATATTTACCAAATGAAATCAGATGACTTTCAATTATAATATTTTACATTTTACGAATGCCTAAATATAAGCTTAAATGGAAATAATTTGAAAAAAAACAACACCATTTTAAATTTAAAGAATTATACCTCTGATAATTCCTACAATTTTTATTTTTAGTATATATGTGCAAATGTAATTGTAATTTTTTACTTAGTTGTATAGATAATCCGAATGCATGTGCGTTGAAGAAGTGGGATTTTTGTTTCTTTCCTTGCTTGCTTTATTACCGGGATGTCTGTACTTTAGTTTCAGAATACCAAAATGGTAGAATCCTTATTTAGTTATCGCCGCTTCTTATATGACCTGTCTTTATTAGCTATTCTACAAATTCGAAATACGAAGCGATGATGCATATATAAAAAATCTATGCAGTTTGGGTACAGGGAGAAATATTAACAAAAGAATAAAAAGATTTAATATAAGTATGTGGCTGAATTTAAGACCATAGAACCTGTCTTATATAACAAAATTGAATGATAAAGTAACAAAAATGAGGGAGCAAAAATACAAGATTTCAAATCTCAGCCAATCTTTATAGATAAATCAAAAACAAGGAGATATTGCCAAAAATAATATTCCACAAATAATACTCTATGAGTTTCATTGCAATGACTCACGATGTACAGCGATATATTAAGCCGAATATAAGGTCAATATTCCCACCAGAGTAGCGCAGCATATATATTTATGTAATCGGGCTCAACAAAATCTTATATATAAGACCATTTTGTTGGATCACGAAAGATAATACAGTCATAATTTCAATGTACAAAGTGAAAACCTATTATGCCTAGAATGCAAGGGTTGATAAAAGAAGGTGAAGTAGGCATGGTTAATAACTAACCACAACAGCGTCATAAACAGGAGAATGCTGTCCAATTATCTCATAGAATATGTGAATGACACGTTTGCATATTTATAATAATAAAGAAAAAATACGTAAGAAGCAGCAACACAAATTAAATAAGAATTATATACATGTGGTTTTTGTTTAGAAAGTATACTGTCACATAATAAAGCAGAATCATATATATATATTCATCCCATTTCATCAATTATATGTACATACTATGCAAAAGTATTATGTTATATGTCATTATGTTTTTACGTAAACGTTGGAACTTAATTAAAATATTCATAATTACAACTTTTGCCCTAAAAATTACAGTGTATCTATCATAAGTGAGAGTTCATTTTCCCCAACAATATATATATAAATTAAATTTATTTTCAGATTAAAATGAAAAGTATTCAATGTTTCTCACAACGAAAAACAACCTAAACTAATAGCTGTCATAGTAGACAATAAAGAAAATATTGATGATTGCTTTGTAAACAAACTTGAATATCTTAACCTAGGAAAAAAAAATAAAACCAATATTAATAAAATGTTTCCTTCTTTTCTTTTTAATATTTCAAACGCATATTACAGATTTTGAAAGGTCATGTTTTACGTATAACGATTATATTGATGTGTCATTGTGTGGAAATTTGTAACTTAATTTATTGTTTTGTAAAATATACATAAAATGATCTTTTTTGAAGCAAATAGGTCTTAAACATTCGTGAAATTTTATTATTTTAAACTACGCCAAAACTATCTTTAGTTACAAATTTTATTACTTAAATTATACTTTAAGAAAAAGAATTAATGTAAATTGTCAATGTATTATTATAGAAATATATTTATATTACTATAATTTACACCATAAAATATTATGGTCAAAATACTTTATTGTATGTGTTGAAAAAGTTTATGAACAATATAAATGATTTAGATAAACATAGGGCTAATTCTTAATAAATACTTACCTCAACATTTATGAAAAAAGATATGTTTAATATCAGACAAAATAAGATAATCAAAATCATTATCGAATACAGTTTTAACAACAATACAAAATAGCTTTAAAAATCCCATATTATCATATGTTGCTATGGAGAACATCAATAACGATTATACAGGTAGATAAGTGTTCTACCCTAAAAGTTAATAACCCTAAAAAAGTAGATAAGTCATCTGTAAATCAATAGCGATGTTTTGCATTCAAAAAAGTAGAGCAGCGGTATAAATTGTTGTCTTCAAACTTTTGGTTTTAGATATCAATAATTTAATAGACACTCTTGTCATATTAAAAAAATATTAAGGTTCTAATATATATATATATATATATATATATATATATATATATATAGAGAGAGAGAGAGGGAAAGTAAAAAACAAACTCTTAACAAGCTTCAAAAATACCCTTAACCCCAGACTGCGGTTTCTGCATCTAGCGTCATCAGTGAGGTGTTAGGGATTAAAAATACTAGAACTAGTCTAGCATTTTATCAATGCTTAACTATTGAGAAGAAAATCTGAAACTTTCAGACATTTAAATGTCCAAAAATCCAGCTATCTAACTCAAATAGCCGTATGGGACTGAACTAAATTGAGATACACCATATATTAATAGCTCTAGCAATATAAAATCGCCAAAGCCTTAACAGCAAAAAACTAAAATTAAATTGATAAAAAATCAAGTCAGATGACCTAATTTTAATAAAGCTTGTATTTACACATGTTATATATAGAGTAAGTAAGAGTTTGTTTTTTACTTACTATATATATATATATATATATATATATATATATATATATATATATATATATATATATATATATATATATATATATATATATTAATAATTCAAACAAATATATTTAACACAGTATTCAAAATTAAATAATATATTCTTTACCAGAAGTACTTTCAATTATATAACATTTGTAAATACGAGCTTTATTAAAATTAGGTCATCTGATTTGATTTTTATCAATTTAATATATATATATATGAAACCAGTAAGATATATTAAAACTCTTTTACCAAAGAATGTATTGCGAAACAATTCAGTTGTAAAAGAATAGATTTCAAGCAATTATATTAATACAGAATAAACCACTTTTATAAAATGCTCAAAACCAAAAAAAAATTAAAAAAAAAATCAGGACATTTAATAATCAGGTGTATTGCAAGTTCCATTAAATTGAAATAAGAAAGTGGTTTTCAACCCCCCCCCCCAGTATTTAAAATAAAATCCAGTGATGAAGCTATCAAAAATATGATTAGTAAAGCCTGTGAAGTCAAAGTCAGTTGTTCAAAAATATGTAAAATTAGTTACAAAAAATCAATTGGATTGTTATTTAATTCAATAAAGATCAGATTCTGACTGAATAGGTTGGAAAAAAGTGCCAACAGCTGAATTCGATTTTTGATATCTGAACTTGACTTGCCTATTTGCAAACAAATCTCTAGTTAAAATGACGAAACAATTCTTACTTCATATTTCAAAACTGGACATTTTAAAGGATATTAATACCACATACGAATTGATTAGTTGTTGTCATAATGAAGAAAACAACTTACAACTATATGACTGGCTTTGTAAGTTGGGGGAAAAAAACTGACCATGTAGACATTGTCTTAATCATTTGAAGGTTTAATTTACTTTATATACAGTACTAACAAGCTACATTATGTATTATAAATTATTTAAAAACAGCAAACAAAAATTATATCTGTAATACAAGATTAATGAGACATGTAATATATGACTTGATTCTCTATATATATATATATATATATATATATATATATATATATATATATATATATATATATATATATATATATATATATATATATATATATATATATATATATATATATCATCAACCATTATCAATCGACTGCAGGATAAAGGTCTCTCCAAGTTCAATCCATATTTTCCTATCTTTAGCTTCTCTTCTCTACATCACCCCTGCACACTTTCTTATTTCGTCCATCTCACATGTGGTCTATTTCTGTGTTTTTTACAATCTCTTAGAATCCAGTTTAAAATTTCAATTGTCCATCTATTATCATCTCTTCTAACAATATGTCCAGCTCAACTCCACTTCAGTCTTTTAATTTTTGCAATGAGGTCAGTAGCCCCTGTTTGTTCTTTTTCCCATACATTGCGTTTTCGATCTCTTCTTGTTACTCCCAACAGGCATCTCTCCATACTTCTTTGAATGGTCTGAAGTCTCTGTATTGCTCTTCTATTAAGTGTCCAAGTCTCAGATTCATAAGTAAGAATTGGAAAAACACATTTATTAAAAACCTTTTTCAAACACAAAGACATATTTTCTTTTAGTATCAAAATATTTCTACCAAAAGCACTCCAAACAAATTTACTTCTATGATTAAGTTCATCCATTATATTTCCACCTGTATTAATAATCTGACCAATTTATTTGTAACTGTTAACTTCTCCTAACTCATCATAATCAATTTTTATTATCATATTTTGAGAAAATCTATTAAACATTACTTTAGTCTTTTAACATTTATCCTTTAATCCTACTTTCCTATTTTCATCTGATAACTCCTGCAACATTTCCTGAAGCTCTAAAGCATTATTTGAAAAAACAACTACATCATCTACAAAATCTAAATGACTTAAATAATCTCCATTTATTTTCACTCCTTTAGCTTCCCATTTTAAGCCACAAAATACTTTCTGCAGCACTGCTGTAAAAAGTTTTGGAGATATGGAATCACCCTGTTTTACACCCTTTTCAATGTTGATTTTCCTACTATCATTATGCAATCTAATGGTTGCTGTTGCATTTTTATAAATATTCTTTAAAATATGACAATATCCTGTATCTACACTTTGACGTTCCAATGCTTTAATCAGTGAAGAAATGTTTATAGAATCAAATGCCTTTTCATAATCTACAAATCCTAAGCATAAGGGCAATTCATATTCATTTGTTCTATCTATAATTTATCTCAATACCTGGATAGGATCCACTTTACTAAAACTACTTTTAAATCCAGGCTTGTTCTTTTGGTTTGTGGAAATCCAGTGTTGTCTGTAGACGAGTTGTAATTATCTTAGTAAAAATTTTGTATAAAACTGATAAAAGACTGATAGGTCTGTAATTTATAATATCTTCTTTATCACCTTTTTAAATATTAATACTGCATTATTCCAATCATCTGGTGCATCTTTATCATTTAGACATTTGGTATATAACTTTGCTAAGAAAATTTCTATTCTTCACCTGCTTCTTTTAATATATCAATTATAATTCCATCATTGCCTGGAGCCTTCTCTTTCTTCATAAATTTAATTGCATGTTTCACTTCCTCATTCAAAATCCTGGGCAATTCGGAAGATATAATAGGTATAGGAGGTCTTTGTTCTTTATTACTATATAATTATTGATAGAAGGCTTCTACACATTTCATGATGTCATCTCTCTTTTTAGGAAAAATGCCATCTTTTTTTTCTTATTGCAGATATAAATTTCCTATGAATAACAAAATTTTGTTTTACACTCTTTAGACTTTTATTCCCTTATACAGCTTTCCTTGCTAGTTCACAATTATACTTTCTTATATAATTTTCAACTCTTTTCAGCACCGTTTTACAAAATTCTAGATATTCAATCTTTTTTGTATATGCTCATATTCCTTCTTTTCTTCATAAATTATCTAGTCACAGTACAATTTTATTGGTCAATTGGTGCTTTTTCTACCAGCTATCTTTATTGCAGTTTTTAAAAGTGTCTCGATTATTTTCCTATTAATGTCATTCAAATCTGAATCACGTTCAAAATCTACTAATACTTGAAACCGATTTCTAAATTCTAATTTAACTTCATTAGAATGTTTCTGAACATTACGAATATCAACTGTAAATATTGTTTTTCTTAATAATTTTTGTGTCTTTAGTTTTGCATTAACATGTATCTTACATCTTACTAATCGATGATCACTTCCTGTGTTAAATTTATTAAGAAAATTACAATCTTAAAATATGTATCTTCTCTTAGTCAAAATATAATCCAATTCTGCTGTACCTTCATTTGGATGCGTCCATGTCCATTTCCTTTTAACATTCTTCTCAAAAAAAGAATTCATAATATAAAGTTGTTTTTTTTTCTGCAAACTCCACAAGTCTATGTCATTTCTCATTTCTATTACCATAACCAAAATTACCTACAGCATTTTCATCTTTCATTTGTTTAGCAATCTAGCATTAAAGTCACCCATAACAATTTTAAAATGTTGTTTATTCTGATCAAAAGCCTTTTGTACATCCATATAAAAATCTTCTATCACTTCATCACTATGAGAACTTGTTGGGGCAAAAACCTTAATTATCTGCATTTGGCATCTGCTATTAAGTTGTAAAACTAATCTTGCCACTCCGTCCGATACACCATCCATCCTCACAATGTTACTCTTCCATTTTTTATCTATAATGAATCCTACTCCACTTGTATTTTCAATATTTGTGCCTTTATATTAGAGTATATGTCCACTTTTTAAATCAAATGTTTCTTCACCTTTCCTTCTAACATCACAAAGTCCAATAATGTCCCATTTAATATAAGACAGTTCTTCTTCCAACTCTTGCAATCTTCCTTCACTTGAAAGTGATCTGCAATTGTAAGTACCTAAATAAAAAGTCATCATCAAATGGCAGCATGAGTTCACAATCAGAGGATTCTTAGCCCCCTCCACCTTCGGCACCAACCACTGCCTTGGCTGGTGAGTTTACAGCCTTCAGGAAATAAGGGCCATGATTTATTTTTGTCTGTCATGATTGTATATATTGGAAAAAAATATTCTTATACTTGGTGGTAAAAAAACCAATAAACTCTCCACACTGGCTAATGCATGTTGGTGAGCAGCCCCTCCATGTTCGTATACTATATGAATAATTACTTAGTAATAACAGCTGCAATGACAAGTATGTATAGAGTGGACACTAGAAATTTACCCTGCTCGATTCTTTTCAGGCCTCCAAGAGGAATCAAAGAATCTCCTTTCAGTTAATAGCAAACTTCTTTCTGCAGCCTATATATATATATATATATATATATATATATATATATATATATATATATATATATATATATATATATATATATATATATATATATATAAACCAAAACTGCCTAACACTATACTAGCAAAAATAAAAATACAAATCCATAAAATATTACAATACCAATACTAGATTAAATCCAATACTTTACCAAAATCCTTTCACAACCATTGTTTTCATCTTTTATTAAATTATTTATTATGTATTTTGATGATTGTTTGTTCATTATTCAGAAAGAGAAATTATAAGAGATTTTATGTGGAGTGAATGGTTTTGATTACTAGTATTAAGTTTACAATTGGGGGGGGGGGTAGTTTTGATTTTGCAAAATTAAAATTTTAAGATTTAAATTATGAGAAGGTTAATGATGTTTTGTTTTGTACTCATTTTAAAAAACCTAAGAATTTGAAAAATATGATTAGGACTGATAGTTATCAGCCTTTTATACATAAAAATGTATTTGTTGAATTTTTGCTGTAGGAATAGAAGGCTTAATAATTTTAATAATGATGCTGATATTCAAAGAAGTCAATTTGTTACTGAATATATAGAATGTTATAGTCATGATTTTATTAAAAAACTTGTATTTAATAATGTGAATAGTTATGATTTTGATGGTAATAATTTTGTTGGTAAGGATAATGATTATATGTATTTACCATTTAAGGCTTCAATATATAATTTGGTTTATAGAAATAGTCATTTGTTAGGTGGAATGAAGGTTGCATGGAAGAAAGGGTCTGATTTGAATTAGTTACTTAATGGTTCAAAACAGTCTATTGATAGTAGGTTATTCCTGGTATTGTTTATAAGATTTCATGTAGTTGTGATAAATTTTATGTAGGCAAGAGTAATTTTAGCCTTAATGAAAGGGTTAAAGCTCATATAAGTAGAGTTAAACATATGTATCTTAACTCAGCTTTATATATTCATGAATTGAATACAGGTCATAGAATGTTGTTTGACAAAGCATCGGTTATTTTTTATGAAAAGAATGAGTTAAAAAGAAGAATAAAGGAGACTTTGATGATAAAAAGTCTTGATTCTGAGGCTATCAATCTTATGAACATTTCCTTTGATATTAAGGGAAAGTGGAGTTTGAAATGAATTATGGGGAGGTTTATTTCTTTGTATATATTTGTTATTTTCTTTTAGTTTAATTTTCACTTGAGAAGGTCTATTTGTAGTAGATGAAACCATGGTTTTGTAAGAATTTTGGTAAAATTTTGGATTTAATCTAGTATTGTATTGTTTTATCATTTTGCATATATATATATATATATATATATATATATATATATGCATATATATATATATATATATATATATATATATATATATATATATATATATATATATATATATATGGCTGCAGAAAGGAGTTTGATATTAACTGAAACGAGACCAATTAATTCCTCTTGGAGGCCTTAAAGGAGTCGAGCAGGGCAAATTTCTAATGTCCACTCCATGCGTTCTTGTCGTTGCAGCTGTTATTACTATGTGATTATTCATATAGTATACGAACATTGATGGATTACTCACCATCATGCATTAGCCTGTTTGGTGAGTTTATTGGCTTTTTACCTCTGAGTTTAAGATCAAGAAACATCATGGTCTTTCTTCTCAATGCCTGATAAGGCAGAATGAATGTTTGCACAAATGATAAATATTTTTCCAATACATATATACAATTATGACTGACAAAAATAAAGCATGGCCCTTATTCCCAGGAGGCTGTAAAGTCACCATCCAAGGCAGTGGTTGGTGGCAGAAGGTGGAGGGTGGAAAGAATCCCCTGATTGCAGACCCAGGCTGCCATTTGATGATGACATTTTATTTAGGTACTTAAAACTGCAGATCATTTTCAAGTGAAGGAAGATTGCAAGAATTAGAAGAAGAAAGGTCTTAGTTAGAAGAAAAGGTGAAAAGACAATTGATTTAAAAAGTGGTCATATACTTTATTATAGAGGTACTAATATTGGAGATGTAAGTGGAGTAGGATTCATTATAAATAAGAGGTGTAAAAACAATACTGTAGAGATTGATGGTGTATCGGACAGAGTGGCAAGATTAGTTATACAACTTAATAGCAGATACCAAACACAGATAATTCAGATTTATGCCCCAACAATTTCTCATAGTGATGAAGTAGTAGAAGATTTTTATATGGATATACAAAAGGCTTTTGATCAGAGTAAACAACATTTTAAATTGTTATGGAAGACTTTAATGCTAGAATTGGTAAACAAATAAAAGATGAAAGTGCTGTAGGTAATTTTGGTTATGGTAATAGAAATGAGAGAGGACAAAGACTTGTGGAGTTTGCAGAAAAAAACAACAACTTTATATTATGAATTCTTTTTTTGAGAAAAATGTTAAAAGGAAATGGACATGGAAGCATCCAAATGAAGGTACAGCAGAATTGGATTGTATTTTGACTAAGAGGAAATGCATATTTCAAGATTGTAATGTTCTTAATAAATTTAACACAGGAAGTGATCATCGATTAGTAAGGTGTAAGATAGTGGTAATGTAAAACTAAAGAGCGAAAGTTATTAAGAAAAACAATATTTACAGTTGTTATACCTCATCTTCAGAAACATTCTAATGAATTTCAATTAGAACTTACAAGTCGGTTTCATGTATTAGAAAATTTTGAACATGATTCATATTTGAATGAAATTAATATGAAAATAACTGATACACTTTTAAAAACTGCAACAAAGATAGCTGGTAGAAAAAAGCAGCAATTTACCAATAAAATTTATACTGAGAATAGAGAATTTATGAAGAAAAGAAGAAATATGAAGATATACAAAAATAGTGAATTGCAAAGGATTGAATATCTCGAATTTTGTAAAATGGTGCGGAAAAAAGTTGAAAATGATATAAGAAAATATAACTGTGAACTAGCAAGGAAAGCTGTAGAAGAAAATAAAAGTCTCAAGAGTGTTAGACAAAATTTTGGTATTGGTAGGAAATTTATATCTGCAATAAGAAAAAAAGAGGAAATGATTACTAAAAAGAGAGATGACATCATGCAATTGGTAGAAGATTTTTATCAAGAATTATATAGTGATAAAGAACAAATACCTCCTATATCTATTATATCTTCTGAATTGCCCACAATTTTAAATGAAGAAGTGAGACATGCAATTAAATGTATGAAGAAAGGAAAGATTCCAGGTAATGATGGAATTATAATTGATATAATAAAAGAAGCAGGTGAACAGATAGAAAAAAAAACTTAGCAAAGTTATATACCAAATGTCTAAATGATAAAGATGTACCGGTTGATTGGAAGAATGCAATAATAATATTAATAGTTAAAAAAGGTGATAAAGAAGATGTTATAAATTACAGACCTATCAGCCTTTTATCAGTTTTATACAAAATTTTTACCAAGATAATTACAACTCGTCTACAGAGAACATTGGATTTCCAGCAACCAAGAGAACAAGCTGGATTTAAAAGTGGTTTTAGTACAGTAGATCATATGCAGGTATTGAGAGAAGTTGTAGAAAGGACAAATGAATATGAGTTGTCATTATGTTTTGGATTTGTAGATTATGAAAAGGCATTTGATTCTACAAACATTTCTTCAGTGATTAAAGCATTGGATCATTAACTTATAGATCTAGGATATTGTCATATTTTAAAGAATATTTGTAAAAATGCAACAGCAACAATTAGATTACATAGTGATACTGAGAAAGTTAACATAAAGAAAGGTGTAAGTAAAGGTGACTCCATATCTCCAAAACTTTTTACAGCAGTGCTGCAAGAAGTATTTTGTGGATTAAAATGGGAAACTAAAGGAGTGAAAGTAAATGGAGATTATTTAAGTGATTTAGATTTTGCAGATGATGTAGTTGTTTTTGCAAATAATGCTTTAGAGCTACAGGAAATGTTGCAGGAGTTATCAGATGAAAGTAGGAAAGTAGGACTAAAGAAAAGTGTTAAAAAGACAAAAGTAATGTTTAATCGATTTGCTCAAAATATGAAAATAAAGATTGATTATGATGAATTAGACGAATTTAACAGTTACAAATATATTGGTCAGATTATTAATACAGATGGAAACATAATGGAGGAAATTAATCGTAGAATTAAACTTGGTTGGAATGCTTTTGGTAAAAATAACTTGATACTAAAAGGAAATATGTCTATGTGTTTCAAAAGGAAGGTTTTTAATAAATGTGTTTTACCAGTTCTTACTTATGGATCTGAGACTTGGAAACTTAATAGAAGAGCAATACAGAGACTTCAGACCACTCAAAGAAGTATGGAGAGATGTATGTTGGGAGTAACAAGAAGAGATCGAAAATGCAACGTATGAGTAAGAGAACAAACAGGTGTTACTGATCCTCATTGAAAAAATTAAAAGATTGAAATGGAGTTGGGCTGGACATATTGCTAGAAGAAATAGTAATAGATGGATGATTGAAATTTTAAACTGGATTCCAAGAGATTGTAAAAGACCCAGAAAGAGACCACATGCTAGATGGATCAAATAAGAGAGTGTGCAGGGGTGATATGGAGAAGAGAAGCTAAAGATCGGAGAAGATGGATTAAACTTGGAGAGACCTTCCTCCTGCAGTGGATTGATAATGGTTGATGATATATATATATATATATATATATATATATATATATATACGTGTTTTGATATATATATATATATATATATATATATCAAAACACGTCATATATAGCATTAACTATATAGCTTGCATTACCAATATAGAATAAATAAAGAGTGTGCTAATAGCTTTAAACAAGCTTTTTTATGATAAATGCCACAAGAGAAAGCATTTGAAATCTTTATCTTGGATTGTCCCCATCCCAGATTGGTTGCAAGATGGCTCAATTTCATTTGCAAATATATTCATCCCACATCTATTACAACCTATTATTTATTTCAATAACTGCAAATAAACGTGTTTGTTCTTTTGTCTTCGACCTCTTCTTGTTATTCTTAATATGCATCTCTCTAGAGTTGTTGGTAGCTTTTGCATTATTTTTCTATTACATTAAGTAACCAATATCCCAGATTTATAAATCAGAATTGGTACAACAACTATTAAATAAATTATTTTAAACACAATAGGACATTTTCTTTTAATGCTAAGTTATTTCTAATAAAAGTATTCAATAAACATTAAATTCTACTATTTCTATCATCAATTATGTTTTTACTTATATTAACATACTAAAGAAGATTACTATACTTGGTTACTTTATTTAGTTAATCATTATCAATCTTTATTTTATTCTTCTGACATAAGTTTTTGAGATTTTTTAAGGTTTACTTTTTTTATATAAGTTAAAACAACAATTACAAAAAAACAATAATTCAAATAAATGATTACGTTAACTTAAATCTAAGAAGACGTTAATTTTGAAGAAATACATAAAAATGTTAAAAGAATATGTGAATATATGTTATATATTAACATCATGCTTAATACAATAAAGATTACGGATCTATATATTCATAGAAATAAACAAAAATGGAAGTTGTATTATTAAAAAAAAAAAAATACAGGCGAGTTTGTGATTAATAAATCACCGGATTAGAATATTAATACACATTGAGGTTATTATAAAGGATAGAATATTTATTGATATAAGTAGAAACATTTCCAAATTTTAAATTGAATTTAACGTTTCTAACAAATCTCTTTGTTAAAACGTTAGCATTTGTTTATAAATTAATAATATATGGTAATGTAATGGAACATCATTTTATAAATTTAAACTAATTTTATTTTGGAAAATCCCATTATTTAATGCATAATTAATGTGAGACAAACATATATAATGTTGTAGATGAAAGATATCGAAATTAAATAGAAGAAAAAAATTGTTGGTAAGTTGTTGTTTTTTAATTACATCATATAACAACTGCATTTAACGAAATATATTGATATTCGTCTTAGTCATCCGTAAGACTAGAGATTATATACTAATGAATAATATTTATGTAGTGTAATTTTCACCACACAATTTTCATCTAACATAGGGATTAGTTTCTATCCACTTTTAACATCTCGTGGAAGGGTGAAATCATATACTTGTAACAAAAGTCACGTGGAATCGTATATGCATGAAAGTGGTGTAGTAAAATTACATTGCAGAAATATTAAATTATTTTAACTATGTAAACAACACTGACATATTAATGTAATTTTAATATATTATATCCAGGTATTAACCTAATAAGTTTTATACAATTAAAACTTACGTTCTTAAGTGCTATTTTTTTAGAATTATAGATAATATAAGAAAACAAATTTTATGTTGGGTTAACTGACAGAAAATATTTTGTTTAGTATATAATTTTCACATTTACAGTCTTTTAAAGTTAATAATTGAAATAGAAATATATTGTTGTTGTTGTTTTTTATCACATATAAAAATTTGAAACAGTGCAATAGTTTAACACATCAGCAGAAAATTTATCATTTCCAGTGATTACTTTATGCTGGTAAATATTAGTTTACATTTACAAATAAGGTATTAAGTTATTTATTCACAATGGTGTTGAACTAATTGGTAATTACATCTTGCTTGTGGACTGAAATTTTTAATTATTGTGAATCTGTTTAATTTTATAAAATTGCATAAAGAGATAGAACCTTCATGATTAATGATTGATTTTTGTGGTGCGTTTTATAACGAATCTTGTAAATTAAATGAGAAAATGCTACAGGAAATTCTTGGTTTTGTTAAATATACAATTGTTTCATTAGATTTTGTTGATAAAATTAATGATGTTGACATTGATGCTTGTGATGTAATGTGTACCTTTGACAATAGTGAAATGTACTTATTAATTGATAGAATGACTTCTATTTAATTATTACTAGTGCATTATAGTTATAAAATGTTAATGTTATAAACATTACGTTTTATTGTAAATAAGCATTTATTTTATATAGCGTATGTTTACAATTGTATTACATTCAAATATCAGCCTTTCAAGCTAATTGTGCATACGAGTGTTAATAATAATAAATTTTATTACTGCATAAATACTACATCTTGTATTGGAGAGAAAATATTCATTTATTATTATTAACACTCGCAAAAGCGTATGCACAATTAGCTTGAAAGGCTGATATTTGAATGTAAGTTTTATTGATAAAATTTTTATGCAGTTTTTAAGCATGATTTTTTTTTATAAAATGAGTAAAGGCTGGCCAATGCGCCTTTATACAGTTGCCCAAATATCTAATTTTGTAATCTCTACATATGAAAAAAATATTTTGAAAAAAGTATGTTATCAAAAAACATTACTTTATACTATAGATACATCGATGATGTTTTTGTACATGGAAAGTGAAATACTATTAAAGATTTGTTTTATGAATTCAATTATATAAAAGGCTTAAAATGGATTAAAACAAATAAAAATTTAATGTGTGTTCAATTTCTAGATCTTAACATAACTAGAAACATAGATAATATGGATTATTATATGACTATTACACCAACAGCAAAAAGAGGCTACATTCCAAATAAATCAAGAGTACCAATGTCACATAGAATGGCAGGTTTGAAGTCCTTCTTGTTTAGAAATGATAATCTTTGTAAATATTCATCAGATAAAGGCAAAAAATATTTAAATGTATTATAAAGAATTGTTAAATGTTGGATATAATTATGATATTATATTTATTATACTATTAAAAATTTTAATTTGAAATATAAATACAAAAATAAAAGTAGGATTAATAATGATGTTAATTCTTCCGACAATAAAATTTGGATATAAATATCATATATTTCAAATCAACAGGCAAGTTTCATAAGGAAAATTTATAAAGGTATATGTGACATTGCATTTTATGCACCACCTACATTAAATAAATTAATAAATAACTGTAAAGATAAAACCTAATGTGCAAATAAAAATTGTATCATTTATAAATGGATGTTTATGTGTGGTAGCTTATATATAGGTGAATCGGAATGCAAATTGGAGAAAAGAACAAAAGAACACTTGTTGTTATTAAAAAGAGTTCAAAATATGAAACAAAATTCCAAAAATAATGATAATTTGTCAGCTTCTGTTTTTATAGCCATAATAAATCATGTATAATAAATCCATAAAGATAACAAATCATGTATATATGGTTTTCATCACAATTATAATAACGTGAATATATTGCAAACTGAAAGAAATAATAATAAAAGAAAAATCAAGGAAGCTATGTTAAATATAAATGCAAGCAAGATTTAATCAATAGGTAGACAACAAACATTAATGTTCACGGAATTATGGGAAAGTTGACCTTTCAAAGTATTAGTTGATAAAGACTACAGGCATAGTTGAAAGCCTCCGAAGTGACGTTTATATTTTTTGTTATTTTTAACAAATTTCAATTACTGTATTTTCTAATATTTATTTAAAAGTTTACGTATATTATTTTGAAGAATTACAGACATCGATTTGTGGTATATAGATATTGCAACCCTCGAGTCTGAGGTTACAAGTATTAATTTAACGCAAATATTTTTCGTTATTATGTATAACAAAATATCAAAAGTCATGTATATAGAATAACTTCTATAAGGAATGTTTTTTAAAACGTAACAGTACATATAAAACTAAAATATATTGTTATTTATTAATTAAATTACGATTTTAAACTAATATATATATATATATGGACTGATAATGAAGTTAATAAATATATATATATATAATTAAGAGCAAATAATAATTTACTTTAAATATAAAAAAAATGTTAATTTCTTTTAGCTAAGCGCTTTCAAGATACTTCTTGCTCTTATACTCATAGTTGCTGTGGTTAAAACTGCGTTGTAAAAGAGGAAATTTATGCAAAGTGATGCAAATAATTTATAATTGCCATTTTCGGGACAGGGCAAATCAGGTTTCTCTTCTATTAATAGAGCAAAATGTCTCTTGAAACAGGTTAGCTAAAATAAATTAATATTTTTATATTTATAGTAAATTAATATTTTGCGTTTAATTTTATATATATTTTCTAGCTTCATTATCTATGCATACAACACATATATATATATATATATATTATATAGCTTCATTATCTATGCATACAACACATATATATATATATATATATGTAATATCAAATAATATAAGTATAATAACAATATTCACTAGAATAAAAACTACAAAATTTTAAAAAATGGCTGTATAAAATTACATATTAAAATTCTTTGCTATAATATTTTGATAATATTTAAATATTAACGTATTGCTTCTTAAGATGGCGGAATACGCCGAAGCTAGCTATAGGAATATATATATATATATATTGTAAGTGGATGGGGGTTATCAAGAAAGTGAGAAAATTGGAATTGAACTGGTGTGATGGAAACATCATCATCACTCCCAGTCCATTTAAAATGAAATATTTACAAAATATAATAAGTAATACAGTATTTATAAAAGTGTATATATGAGTAGTATAATATTTTATAAGAGCATGAAATTAGAAAAATCTGTGAGAGAACATTGGGAGATCAGAAGCTAATAAAAAGAGCAGCTAAAAGCATAATTATAAATTCAACCAGCATTATAATAAGTCAAAAATAGGTGCAAGTGAATATTAAGAGAATCATCCATCATCATCATCGATGGGAATAAACAAATCAGTACAATAAATCAGAATAAAATCAACAGACCATCTTGTGGCTGGATTTGCACAATAAAAAATATAAATCAACAGTCAAACTTGTGACTGGATTGGAAAATGGGTCTTCTGTAGACCAGGCTAACGTCTGAGCCTTTGCCAGCTTGGGCAATTATTTAAACATAACTTGGATGCACCAGCTTAGTGCCCATCCATTAAAATACATAAGAATCAGAAATCAAAACAATAATGCTGGGATATTAAAACATGCTGATCATCATCAATGCTCTGGCCACTTGTACTGGCCAACTATAAACTTAAATTTTTAACAAGACTGAACTAAAATAAAATATAGTGTATGGGCTTTAAATAGTATCCTCTTTTGCACCAACCAGGATAATGATAGATCATCACTGGATGCCCAAAGCACTAAACACATCCCCATTTATCCGTGTCTGAAATCTAGCTCAGAGAATATGAGCTCTATTACTGTATGTGAACAAGAGATGATGGAATACAATTTTTAACAATTAAATATAAGTTTATTAATAACAAAAATAAATAAATAAATGATTGTTTTATAAGGGTTTTGATTTTGAAAGATACACAATAATAAAGTCATCGCTCTGTAATTTACAAGATTACTACAAAATTCAAGTTTTCACATTAATTTACATAATTCCAATTCAAAATTTAAATTGTTACATTGATTTACAAAATTAAAATTTACAATCCAAGTTATTACTATGGTTTACATATATAGGCGCACAGACGCACGATTTATAATATACAATTAATCAATTTCAATTGACATTCAATAACTACAAAAAAATGATTAAAATTTACATATGTGTTATAATTGATAACATACGCACATATACATGTGTGTGTGTGTGAGAAATAACCTATTTGACTTGCTGTAAAATAATTATCCAAATCTTAAATTATATATAAATATAATAAATAATTAAATTTCAGTTAAATGAAATACATTTACATAGTAGGTTTACTGAAATGCATATAAATCTAATTTGCACAGACGTGCGATATATAATTTATCTACATAACATTAGTATTTATCACAATAAAATTATTACAGATTATTTTCGCAATTTTATTTTCTTTGCTGAATAGTCCTTTTCTTGAAACAAGCACTGTCAAATTTTTAATAGATGATTGTTGATTGATTTAAAATGTCCTTTTTTTTTTTTAATAAATGTAAGATAAAATCGTTTTATAGAATTAAGAAAAAATATAAATTTCAAAATGACTTTCTGCTTGATTAGTTAATGCTGATGAAGTAGGCAAGGTGAGAGAGGGAAAGTGAATACATGAAGTGCTGCTCTTCATGTCATGATAAGTAGATAGTCAAGCATGGACTAAGTACACAATGCCCCATGATGTCACGAGAAAATATCTCATTTTTAAGCGCTACCTCTCTTGTACCTAGAGGGATCATCCACAAAGAGTAGGATCCAGAAAAAAAACAATTTGGCACTCAGCCAACCCTGCTCAACTTATGTGAGTCTTAAGGGCTTATTCATTTGGTCTATTCATGAGACCAAGGCCTATTCACGAGGCCTATATATACACACTATTGGACTACTCTAGGAGCTCAACAACCAGGTCAGGATAGTGCCGAGCTTATATTTTGGAGCACCATAACACATTGCATCCACACAGCCCTACTCAACCATACACCCACCATAAACATAAAAAGTACAAATTCATGCAATCACTTTCCAATATATTTTTACTAAAGAAATTATTTAAAATTTCATTATTATATATAACTCTACTCACCACAGCTGTATATATTTTTATCTGTTCTTCTCTGCCTTTAGATACATCAGCATATATATAATTATTCATTTAGCAAACTGGTTCAAAAAATTGGTTCATTAGAAAAATATAATCCATGTTTGTTGTCATCATCATGTAAAAGTATGCATTCCATGTAAGCAGCTATTTTGGTTTAATAAATTTTAGACAAGCAACTATCCTCTCTGTTTAAGGCTATGAATTACAGCACAAAGAAGTGGGTCATTTTTTCCAAGTGAATTCAAACTCCTGAGAAAAAAATATTAGTGGATTCTAAATCTAATGTCCTGCATTCAGCTGTATCAATTCATTGTAGCTATTCTGCAAACTCTCTCCCACAGCCAACAACATACTGCTCTCTTCAAAACCATTATCCAAAAACTTAGCAATTGGCTAGTTGATCACTGTTTAAAATATTAAAAACTATTTTGACCAATCTTACAAAAACTGCAAGCAGAACTGTTCTTTTAAAAATCACTTTCCAGACTGGAGCTATTTTGTTATCATACCTTTTTATAAAATTATCTGAGGTGTTATAACAATACCTTGATTAAAAACAGAGTTTCTACTTTTATCTCTCTAATCTCTTTGAAAACATATACATGTTTTTACATAGGTGATTTCTAATAGATAAAAATTTTGTTTAATTAAAAAAAAATTCAAAAACAAGTATTCTGTTTTTACATTTCAAAATCATAATAATAATAATAATAATAATAATAATAATAATAATAATAATAATAATAATAATAATAATAATAATAATAATAATAATAATAATAATAATAATAATAATAATAATAATAAAAATAATAATAATAATAATAATAATCAGATCTTTTTAAAAATATTTAATTTCTAAAATGATATTTTAAATCAGAGTTATTATTTATTTATTTCTTTTTCAGTAAATGTAGAAAATATCTACTATAATTTTGTCTGTGTTTATTTCTACTTTTCCTTTCAACTTTATATATATATTGTACCGGGTCAAACCACTGAAACCACCTACTTAGACGTATATATAAGTTTTGGCCGGTTTCAAACTCCTTCATAATACATTTATAATCTTATAAAGGTTACGTGAACAAACCAGCACATTCGAACAAAATGGGAGATCTTATTGATAGCTTTAACTATCAACAATGGCCCATCTCAGCTGCTAGATTTAAACCCCTACTATCCAAATACTTTATTTGTTTCAGGATAAACCCCGGGGCGCCAGCTAGTCTGAAGACTAATGTATTCTGGCAGTAGGCTCATAATCCAGCGCTCGAAACCATCCCATAAACTAACCCAGTCTAACTTTAATCAATAATAAAATATTGGTAAGAAGAGATTGATAAAAAGAATTGACCGACAAATAGAGTTTAATTTTAAAGACAATTTATTCACGAACATTAATTTACTAAATTTAAACATCTTTATAATTTAATAATATGCACAAATTTTAAATTAACATTTCTAAACTAGTTTAAATATTCTTGTAGATTTTATTAAGAGAACACTGGTATTTATATAATTTAACTAATAACACTGATATAATGATCATGCACATATTAATTTATATATAATAATAAAGCATTAATAGTATTTGAAACTTAAACACACATATCAACAGTTCATTTTATGTATGATAAGAGTTCATATAATTTGAAGCTTGAATATTTACGAATTACAGCGGTGGCTACTACGTATAAAGGATAATAAATAAAGGTTTACCTAGGATTTTTGGGAACGTGGATATTGCTTGTTGTTGGCTGCTTTTGCTGCTTCTGATGGATTATATCTAACCAGTTAGCTTTGGACATTTCTTGAAGAGATTTTTATGCGAATCCATTTGTTTTATTTTGAAGACAGTTGAACGTTCGTTGGAGAATTTCTGAGTTGTTATGCAGACATTATTTCATGGGCAGGTCTTGCTGATCTAGTTGGACAAAGGGCTGAAACGAAGAGCATATATTTCCATAAGATGCTCAGCAATGCATGTTTGTTTATGGATTCATAATAGAAATGCACAAGACTGTCACTCCAAACTAGACTGAATAAAACTCTTAACTCCACTGATTGTCCGATAAAAATCTAGCTATTTATATCTGCAAAGTGTTTTTTTTTGTTTTCATATCCTCCGGCAAAAGGTGAAATTGGTGTTGTCAAAATTCCATTAGTAATTAATCCTTTGTCAATGTGTTTTTTGATTGATTGTTTAATTAGTAGTAGCTATTTCAAAACATGTTGTTTTCATATCTTTAATTTAGTAGCGCACCACTGTGTTTTTTTAAATATATTTTTCATTTATTTATAATATTTAATACTGATTCATTTATTTTACATTTGCACGCACATATATAATTTTATTCTACACATCAAAACTAGTTTTAATACTTTTTCTTTTTTAATTTAAATGAAGAGATTTATATATTTTTTAAAGCTTCTAAATTGTATTTCAACTAATAATAATACACTCTTTACTTCCTTTTTATATGACCTTCAGTTTAACTTTAGGAAAACCCTCTTCCCACTTTAAATCAATGATTTTTTAACTTTTATTTCAAACTCTTTTGCGAAAGATTTTTTTGTTTTAATAATTTTTTTTACGACAAAATTATTTTATATACATGTGCCAATTTGGCCTTGGAACATTACACCCCCCTCTGTTTTAGAGTAAAATGCATCATTTTTGACCATTTTATCTCTTGCAATTTTAATTCTTGACTCTAACGATTTATTATTTTATTATTTTAGACAATTCCTACACATGTGTATATGTGCAGCATAATTCTACACCTACTAATATTCTAGATATTGAGTTATTACTGGACTTGCTTACAGGGAATCTATAATAAATAAATCCCTTTTTTCATGCATCATAAGGTGCGGCAGTACCAAGAAAATAACCTAAAAGGATATCTGGATAAATACATTTAAGATACTCATCATAAGGTATCGTATTTACCGAAAGTTACCAGTGTATGTGCGCGTATATACACATGTATACTTACACACTCTTAATGCACCTTAGATTGAATTTATATTTACATTTACCTTTCAGTATTATTTTTAAATACACATGAACATTACTTACACTATTTATTTATATTACAATATTATTTATAAACCTTAAGAAACATTATTAAAATATTTATTTACACTAATCTTATAATATTATTTTTAAATCATTACGAACATCTTTATTTAACATGTGTGTATTCAATAAAAAAAAATTGATTAGTTTATTACTAGTCATTCTTCATTATTATTTACTATAGATTTATTTACGCTTATTTATTTAACTTGATTTTAACGATTTTATTTTAACTATTTGACCTACTTATTTATTTACGAACATTTTTCTTAATTAATATGTGCGTTGATCACTTTTCCTAAGTATTTACCGCTTCAAATTCTTATTTTTCTAGAGTGCATTTTTAGTTTTTATTTTCATCATTAAACAATAAATGTAATGTTAACAGAAGTAGGCAGCAAAGTATAAGGCAATTCAAACACACAGATAGATTTTGTGCCGATTTAAACCAACTTTTAATTTCTTGCGGAAGTCGTGACTACAGCATGGGCATTTTTGTGCACAACGGATCATGAACAGGGTCTTTAAGATTGTGAATGGCATGACTATCTTTACTGCACATTTGACTTATTAAAATATTTACTTTATTCGGTTACTGGGAATTTTTCCTCCAGATTTATTAACTTTTATATGCCAGGACTTTTCTACTGGCGCATTATCATCAGTATTATTTATTTTTCGCACTACCCATCTGTAGAATAAAGTCACTGCAAGAAGAGGCTTAATCCAACAAAAGTCAGGACTGTAATTTATCTCCTTGTCCAAATACTCGCACACACCTCAATCCTAATTTAATACACTTTTTTTTTAAAACTTTATTTGATAATGTTTTATTTCCATTAATACTTTCATTATACACTTATTTATTTCATTTTTATTTTTAAAGCGTTATTTTTACTCTCCTTTTTTTTTTTTTTTTTTTTTTAAAAAAATTTTCATTTTGCTTGACCGTTTTGATTTTACACATTTGTTTTGTTTGGGTCACGCTCTGCTATGTTCTACACTTATGAGCTGGGATATCAATATAATCGCTAAGACATAATTGAGGGTTTTGACATAAATTGTTTTATTATTTTTACTCTCCCTTTTTTTTTTAAAAAAAAAACATTTTCATTTTGCTGGTCTGTTTTGATTTACACATTTATTTTGTTTGCATCACGCTCCACTATGTTCTAGACTTATGAGCTGGGATATCAATATAATCAATCGATAAGACATAATCGAGGGTTTTGACATAATCATTTTGCTTGTCTAATTTGATTTTACACATTTATTTCGTTAAACTTTGTTAACCATTTTCCATTATTCCAAGTCCATGGTCATTAATAATTAAATCAAACTGGCAAATCCGTCAGATTACATATTTTTAATTTTTGTCTGGCGGTTCTTTCTTTCTTTCTACTAACTCACTAACATAAATGCTACTCCATATTCTCACTTCTATCTTTTGATTAAAATCTATTTTATCTCTTTCTCTTTCCGTTTTATTTTCTGCCTTGTAAATAAGAAAACCTTTAAGCTTCACAGATCTCCACCGTATTTTTCCTAACCGTGAATATTTTTTCTACGCTTTCTTTTTATTTTATATCTATGTTTAAAACAAATGCAAACTTTTACTTTAACCTTTTTAACTTTTTGTAAAAACTTTTCAACGCTATCTTCTACCTTGAACTTATGTCTCTCTTCTATTTCTTGATCTACATTTGTTTCTACTTTCTCTGTAGCAATGCTATCTGATTCTAATTTAATTTCTATTTCCAAACTACTATATTTACTACTATCTGACTCTACTATCTCTTTGATGACCTCAACTTCCTTATTTTCTTTGACAAAATCTACTTCTATGATCACTTGATTTTTACTTGTGTTTTAATCTCTTTTATTCCTTCCCTAATTTCTTTTTTTATTTTATTTTGGCCCCTTTTGATCTGGTCCTTTAACTTTTCAAGCATTTCAGCTTGCCCTTCCAATTTACTCTTCATTTCATTATTTTGGTTTTTAAGCTCTTCAGCTATTTTTTTATATTCTTCGGCTTTTTTTTTTTTGTTTTTCAAACATGCTGGTTAGTAAAGCTATGATTTCCCTTTTTTCCTTGTTGGAAATATTTTCTATATTTTTACCTTGAGCCTCCATTTTGGCTTTATTTCTTATCATTTATAATTTTAAACACTTTTTATCATTATTTTTGATACTGTTTTTTATTTTATTAAGTTTACTAATTTCTATTTTATTTATTTCTTATTAAACTGGAAATACACGCTGACTCCACCCCTCCTTTGTCCATTTTTCTCTACGCGATCTTAATGCTTTAACTCCGCCCTAACATCCAACTGTCTCTGATTTAACATAATGATTTATTTCAACCAACGTAAATAGCATAAATCTCTCTTCATTTAAAGAAAACAAAGTTTTCGGTCAATTCTTTTTTTAAAAAAAAAAATTAAAACGCTTTAATATACGTAATTTAGATTTTGTATAGAAAAACTTTTTTTTTAAACAAGAAACAAAGCATTTATTTACTATTGTTTCTTAGGTCCACCCCAAACGTTGGGTATAGCCATTTATGTACCGGGTCGAACCGCTGAAACCACCTACTTAGACGTATATATAAGTTTTGGCCAGTTTCAAACTCCTTCATAATACATTTATAATCTTATAAAGGTTACGTGAACGAACCGGCACGTTCGAGCAAAATGGGAGATCTTATTGATAGCTTTACCTATCAACAATGGCCCATCTCGGCTGCTAGATTCAAACCCCTACTATCCAAATACTTTATTTGTTTCAGGGTAAACCCCGGGGTGCCAGCGAGTCTGAAGACTAACGTATTCGGGCAGTAGGCTCATAATCCAGCGCTCGAAACCATCCCATAAACTAGCCCAGTCTAACTTTAATCAATAATAAAATATTGGTAAGAAGAGATTGATAAAAAGAATTGACCGACAAATAGAGTTTAATTTTAAAGACAATTTATTCACGAACATTAATTTACTAAATTTAAACATCTTTATAATTTAATAATATGCACACATTTTAAATTAACATTTTTAAACTAGTTTAAATATTCTTGTAGATTTTATTAATAGGACACTGGTATTTATATAATTTAACTAATAACACTGATATAATGATCACACACATATTAATTTATATTTCATTCACAAATATAATAATAAAACGTTAATAGTGTTTGAAACTTAAATACACATATCAACAGTTCATTTTATGTATGATAAGAGTTCATATAATTTGAATCTTGAATATTTGCGAATTACAGAGGTTGCTACTACTTATAAAGGATAATAAATAAAGGTTTGCCTAGGATTTTCGGGAATGTGGATATTGCTTGTTGTTGGCTGCTTCTGCTGCTTCTGATGGATTATATCTAACCGGTTAGCTTTGGACGTTTCTTGAAGAGATTTTTATGCGAATTCATTTGTTTTATTTTGAAGACAGTTGAACGTTCGACAGAGGATTTCTGAGTTGTTATGCAGACATTATTTCAGGGGCAGGTCTTGCTGATCTAGTTGGACAAAGGGCTGAAATGAAGAGTGTATATTTCCATAAGATGCTCAGCAATGCATGTTTGTTTGTGGATTTATAATAGAAATGCACAAGACTGTCACTCCAAACTAGACTGAATAAAACTCTTAACTCCACTGATTGTCCGATAAAAATCTAGCTATTTATATCTGCAAAGTGTTTTTTTTGTTTTTATATCCTCTGGCAAAAGGTGCAATAGGTGTTGTCAAAATTCCATCAGTAATTAATCATTTGACGTGTTTTTGATTGATTGTTTAATTAGTAGTAGCTATTTCAAAACGTGTTGTTTTCATATCTTTAATTTAATAGCACACCACTGTGTTTTTTTTAAATATATTTTTCATTTATTTATAATATTTAATACTCATACATTTATTTTACATTTGCATGCACATATATAATTTTATTTTATTCTACACATCAAAACTAGTTTTAATACTTTTTCTTTTTTAATTTAAATGAAGAGATTTATATATTTTTTTAAAGCTTCTAAATTGTATTTCAACTAATAATAATAAACTCTTTACTTCCTTTTTATATGAGCTTCAGTTTAACATTAGGAAAAAAACCCTTCCCACTTTAAATCAATGATTTTTCAACTTTTATTTCAAACTCTTTTGCGAAAGATTTTTTTGTTTTAATAATTTTTTTACGACAAAATTATTTTATATACATGTGCCAATTTGGCCTTGGCACAATATATATATATATATATATATATATATATATATATATATATATATATATATATATATATATATATATATATATATATATATATATATATATATATATATATTGTACCCTTACTTCTTGATATATAAAATAGTTTAAAATACAACTAGCTCAGTTACATTATTATGCTTAATTAAAATTTGCATATCTATCTTTAATATACTTTTATATTATCATATCTTAATTAAATTTATTATCAATCATCAAAATCAATATAGTTCTAGATTATACTAATTAAATAAGTATTTATAAAATTATGAGACTGTGAAGTAAAGTTACAAAGTAATAAGCAGATTTACACTGAGTCAATATCTCCCAAGATACTGTCTCAATGGCATAAGAATACTACCACTACCTTATCATCTTACCACTACATCTATAGCATTCTTATGACTTTTAAATGAAATAAATTATCTTTAATAATACTAAAATAATTCCTAACTTTTAACTTAAAATATAATTAAATAATCTCAGGTTCTTCTAAGTTGTTTTAAAATAATAATAAATTATGTAAATAAGTATGATGTGGGATTTTATATCAAACTTAGATACACCTAACTTATTTTAATAATAATAATAAATAATACTAATCTTAAAGTGTAATTTAATCTCATCTATTTCTATTATATAATCAATCATTAAATGAATAAACAATCATATGTATATCTTTTATTTCACATGGTATATTCATTTTAAAATAGATCAAAAATCTTATACTTAATAATCTGTGGCATTAAACAATACTGTATTCTTATAATGTGTATTATAATCATCTTATGACCATTGTAATATTTATGTTCATGTCAATCAATTCTTATAAAATGATAGTAAGCAAATATTGTATTCATTTTTTAAATAACAATAACAAATTCATTTTTGTACAAATATTATGTTTATTTCAAATCATCTGATGTCAAAATGCTGTGGTGAAAAATAATGAAAACTCGACACACTTTTAAAACAAATTAACAAATTTATTTACAATAACTTCAAATAAAATTTATTTACACTATTTACAGTTTTAGAATTTAGGAAAATAAATAAAAATAAAATAAGAAATTACAAATACAAGAGGGTTATACTGTTACTAATTCATGTGCTTAACAAGCAATTATACATTCTTCAAATACTATACTAATAATATTATAGTATGTTTTCAAAACTTAGATTTTAAAATAAATGTTAATAAACTTCCATTACAAATAATAATATATGTCAAAAATTATTTATGTAGCATGTGTAAATAATGAAGCTCTACTAATTAAATAGCTACATTAATTAAGTATTACCATTTATAATGTATTATCATATATTTACTTTATTATTAGCATTGCTTAATAGCTTTATAAAATTAATGTATCTTTGTAATGTAAAACAAATAATTGACTGTACTTATACTTTACTTAATGTAATTCCTGTTATACGTTTTATCAAATATGCATTACATATCTGTACTGTTCAAATACTATTATTTAAATCATTTATCAATTTCAAATTCAGAAAGCATTACCTTAGATAAATTCTATGATTCTTTTCTTTGTAAAATCATTACTTTACTTAATATGTTATTTTAATCCTTTCTGATAATTTTATTTATAAGCATCCTCTAAATTTATCTAAAACTTCCGATAAAACAAATATCAACTTTAAACAAAGTATTCATCATCCAAATTACCTATACTACATCGTTTATATTTAGTAAACTTTCAATCCAAATATAAGCTTCTACCCATAACGTAACTTAACTTATTTAATAAAACAAAATACAAAAAAAATAGAGTCTTTTCAAATCTATTCTTATTTTGCAAATAATAAAATAATTACCTAAATAAAGAATAAATATAATTCTAATACTATAACATAATAAAATATCAAAATTTATTTATGAAAGAATCATATAATTATTTCTAAGCTTCTTACGTAATGTTGTATCATGTTGACATTATAAATTAAAACTTATGCATATTTTAATAAAGTTCGTTGCCAATATAATGTATGTGTTTTCTTAAAATATCTATCCATTCATTCCACAAAACATAATATTTGGTTGATCTAAAGAAAAAAACATATTAAATTCATCAAAATCATTATACAATGTTTTTACCATAATAATAATAATGTCCAATCTGCTATCCAGCATTCTTCGGAATTTGCAGCTTCATAAAATAAAATCATTCACATTTATACTCATAAACATTCATTAGAATATTCTGTGTTATATTAATTATAAAAATAAATTTATGTAATTAATTATTATATTATTTTTAAGTTATTATTTAATAAATGTACCTAACCTACTTTTAATAGTTTAATAATATTTTAAATTTTATGTTAAATAAATAAAATAAAAGTTCATATTACGTATTTCCAGCGACGACTTTTGTTCTACCATAAAAGTTCTAACAAATATCCTACGTATAAAGTCAATAGAACACTATTTCCTGTTCCGTTGTATCACGTGTTTCTTGAAAGTTTATATAAAAAATGGTAACGTTCTTTTTTTTAAAAAAAATAAGTTCCCACAAGAAAACAACATAAAATTAAAAAAAATAGTTTATAAGTTCTCTTTCTGGATCCAGTTCTTCATACAATATTATTTAAAATTATTATTTCGAAATTAATTTATAGTTTATAAATTATTTTACATTGAATTATTTTAATCAACTTGGCTTGCTTGACTTAGTTTGACTTGATTTGGACATCCATGTATTACTTGCGCATTTTCAAAACAATATATCTAGGTAAGAATCTATTTTTCCATCTATAACGTCCAGCGTTTTAGATTACTTCAATATAATAATTTTATTATATTACGATTTTAAATAATCATATTTATAATCTATTTGCCTTTTCAAATCGTCAATATTTAGTCTTTTAAGCACAAAGACTTAACAAGGCATGTATTTATTAAATTACTACTTCTTATATCTTTACTTAAGATATACATTTTATTTTTTTAAAAATCTGCAAAAATACTTTCTTTCTATAAAAGTATTCATATTTCTTTTAAATATCTATTTATAATAGACAATAGTAATTTAAACTTTTTAATACTATTTATAGTCCAAAATACTACTTTTCTCCATCTCATGGTTTTATGTACTAATCCAGCGTCTGTTATTTTTCTAGCATAAAGTTTCTGATATATTTCTACGATACGTGATGTTTCCATGATTATTCGTACGTAAATTGAGTTTCGATATTGAGAAGACCAATAGGGAATTATTAAGTTTCTACTGCATACTTATCATTTAAAAAATTATAAAATTATATACAATAACACTCTTATGATTTTAACACTGATTTTAAGAGCGTTTTTAAATTTACTTAGCTATTTTCTCAATAGCACGATTAACTTAGAAATTTAATTACAGAGAGCCCCCCTCAACAATTGAATCCAGCTTTTATACTAGCAGAAACTCCTTATCTGATTGGTACATTTAAACAATCAAACTTTCTAGCTTATTTACATATTTACTAACACACTATTAAAAATAAAATAATGACTTATTTAATATTTAATATTATTACATTTTTAAAAATAATTTTATCGTTTATTCAAATCTATCAAACATTTTTTAAAATATTCTTTCTCACTTGATTTAAATCTTAACTTTTATAAGATCATTTAAAATAAACTAAATCTTTTTAAATACGTTATATTTTTAAGACAATATTTTTAAAAATCAGATTTAATATTTTACATTAATATCTTTATTTTTATCTCGTGATAACTCACGTATTATTTATAAATTTCACAACATAATTTTAAAATAGTTTTTGCAACTTTATGAGAAAGCTTCCAAGCATGTGTGTGTGTATCTCTAATTAACATCTGTCTTTACAATACAAGAAACGCTTCCCATAATCTAAAAATAACTTAACAATTGCTTTTTTAAAATAAATATTTATTTTTTTAAAATAAATAAGATATTACATCAGATTTTAAAATAATTATTTGATATGATTAAAATCAAATATTAATCTCAATTTGAGTACTTATAATTTAAAATATTTCTATTCACTTTTAACATATATTTTAAACTAAATAAATATCTTTGTCTAATTTTAACTTGTCTTTTAAATACTTTAGCTTTAAACATTTGTCATTAAATTTATTAATGCAGTATTACATCATAATCATCATCATTTTTAAATATCTTCTCAATATCAACACAATTCACACATCAAATACTTACAGATTGCTCTAATTAAACTTATGGTAACATTACCACAAGCAAAGTCAACATCACATATTTAAAATACTTCTTAAATTTAAAATTTTCTACTAGATTAGCACAAAACTTAAATGGTGACCCATACAAAAGGGCACAATATATATATATATATATATATATATATATATATATATATATATATATATATATATATATATATATATATATATATATATATATATATATATATATATATATATATATATATATATATTCATGCACACACACTATATTAGTGTGTCTATGTAATCCAACTGGTTACATTGCCTTGGTCTGAGGGAAAAGGAAAATAGAAATGAAACACCTTTTTAACAATATTTATATAATTCACATATATAATGAAAACAAAGTTCACATCTAAATCTATGTACTCATCATTTTTTTCCCTGCTGTTGTTATAGAGATTAGTTTTAGAATAACCGATGAATGTTTTTAAAAACTTCTGACTTGGTCAAGACTTAAATATCATCTTTCAATTTGCTAATTTTATTAAATCAATAGTATAGAATTAATACTGGTTTTTTAACTCATTCTTAAACCATATTTCCTAAATTTTTGTATAGTTAATAATGATGGTAAACTGAATGACAAATAATTACAAGTTTTAAGAGTTAGTCTCAGTTTAGTATTCAAACTAAGAAATCGCTCTGAGAAACTACCTGGAATAATTAATTTTTACAATTACTACTAGGAGAATCAAAATGACTTCAATCTAAAAATCACATTTTACCGCATGATTACTTATTATTATTTTAATGATTTAGAAATATATTTTAGTGAAGGGAAGAATGTTGGTCTTTAATAAGTTGTTTATATGTCAACTGATATTTTATATTAAAAGAAAACAACATATTCCAAAAAAAGTAAACATTTGATTGCATATGTACATAAAATAAAAGTGTTAAAAAGTATTTGGTTAGTATATAAGCACAGAGTACTTCATAAGGTTTTGATCATACATTATTTATCCACTAAAAGAAATAAATCAATTAATAACAAATTATTCTATTCTTCAAAAAAATGTCAAAAATATTCCAAGACTCTAAACATATTTCGTTTAAACCCAATTGTCATTATCATAAAACCATAGTAGAATTTTGAAATCCATGTGTATAAAAACATAGTTGTAAGCTAAATAATTTTAGACTGAAATGCAATTTATTGCTGTTTGCAGTGAGGATCTTCCTTCTGACTAAGCGTTTCATTGTATGTAGACAGAGTGAACTATCGAGCAGAGTAAAGAAAGATGATATAATGAGTACAATTTTATTTTTGTTTTGATGCTGGAGTTTCAAATATTTTGTTTAGTTGATTTATTTTCATTCTAGACTTATAAGACATTGTTTTAAATTACTATACCTTAGGCATTACTATAATTATTTTTACATATTTGCATTTTTTTTTAGAATAACAACGTACTAAATTGGAAAAATGAAATTTTATATATACATTTTCACCTTAATATTTACTTATGAATCAGTAAACTGTCAAGCAAATACGGTAACTTTAATTTTTGGTTTATTCATTTTAATTATTTACTATTGTATATTTTTAAATATAAATTAAGCCAGATTTATTAACAGTTATTATTATTATTATTATTATTATTATTATTATTATTTTTTGCTGTTAAAATTTATACTTATTTTACTTGAAAACATTAATAATAGCAAACAACATATCGATATTAACGTATTTACAGTATAATTAATTTATGTTACATAGGCAAAGAATGATAAAACTACAACCATAATTGTCAAGTAATAGAATAAATTATTTTTTCCAATGGAGTGTGATTCAAATTTGAAGTGTGATATATTCTAATTTTGCATTACCACAGTGAAAAAAATGAAGAATGGACTAGATATAAAAGTTTGAGAGTGAAATATGATGGGGAAAGTTAATGGAGATAAGGGTTTAAGCTATGGGAGATCAAAACTAAGACGGATTTTGTTTGCCAAATTTTGTTTCTGGTGTTTCTGCATATAAAAACAATTGAGAGAGTATGAGGTGAACCATCCTTTGTTACTTTTTTAGAAAGATACTCTTTGGATCTTGAGTTTATAGACTATAACTGTGAATAAATCCACTATATAGATGTTGAGAATAATAATCATTTAACAGGGATTTAATAATTATGGATGCATAATAAAGTTCTAACGTACATAAAATGTAATTCATCATAATCAAATAAAGAGATAATATACATATAAATGAATTTGATTAAATTTCAAAACTCTTTAATTTAAAACTCTAATAATTATATTATTCTCATTTTGTTGCCTATTTTACTTTGCATATTTTACAAGCATAAACTTTTTGCATTTAAAATGAATATTACATCCTTGATTATTTATCTTATAATTTAGCATTAAAGAAAACTTTAAAAAAAAAAAAATGTTAGTAAATTATAATGTTTATATAGTTAAATAGAAGAAGTAAATAACTTTTGTTGAAACTTCAGTTGCTTTAAAACTCAACTATTTTTTTTTTAAATTTGTGTCCATACTTTAATCAATCATTTATATAAAATATAGTTTGTGCTAATTAAATATTTACTAAAATAAAACATTATTTATTTACACATGTTTATAACAATCTAAATGTTGTTTTTAACTTAAAAAGCAAAAGTTTTACAGCAAGAATTCAATTTCTAAAAATCCAAGGTGGATCAACAGATGTCTTAATTTAAAATTTTATTCAGTCATTTTAATATAGATTTCATGTAGCTTTAATAAAGTCATTATCCAGATTGATTGTAGCTTAATTAAAACATGATTTCAGATTGATTGCTTTCAAAACAAACTGTTCATATAATTTGTATCTGTTTTTGAGTGCCTTGGCATTGTTTTTTTTTTTTTTAAATTTATGATATCTTACTTTTTGGAACTAGTTTTATTTCAATTATAAGAATTTCAAAAGCACTTTCATTATTTAATGATTGAACTTGCAAACCATTGTAATTATTAAATTGTCTGGTTTTTTTGTTTTATAATATTATCTATATTCTTTGATAAGAAAATTTTTTAACATAATTTCTATAATTTGCAGTTTCTTTTACATTTAAACATTTTTTATCAATCCTATTAAATTATTTTAAATTATCACATTTACTAATTTATTACAAAATGTAAATATTAGATGCTTTATTTTACACCAATTGTTCTATTTTATATATTTAAAAATTTCTGATTTTATATTTATTAGCATTCCTCACAACACTGAAAACCTTCTCACAACCATCAGAATGACCATATTGCTGATACTGCAATGAATAAGACAGTCTTCATTTCAATATGTGTATCTGCGCAATATACAGAGCATACCAATAGCTTGAACATGCTCTTATTAATAAGTGCAGTAAGAGAAAATATTCAAAATCTTTATCTGGAATATTCCTATCCCCAGACCAATTGGTTTCAAGTTTATGGCCACCTCAGTGAGGAGCTACAACATTCAGACACTAGATCCAAAATATCAACTCAAAAAACAGAACTTATTTAATAAGTAACTATTGAAAAAAAACTCTGAAATTTTCAAACTTAAAAAAAGTATTTAACTTCAGAAAACTTAACTCAAATAGCGATATATAGTACTGAACCAAATTCAGATCTACCATATATTAATAGCCTTAGCATTGCCAAAACCTTAAAAATAGAATTATAATAATCAATAAAGCAAGTCATATATAGCGTGACATTGCCTATATAAAAAGTTTCTATTTACAAAAATGCAATATAGAAAGTGTACCAATAGCTCAAACAAGCTCTTATTAATAAGTGCATTTTTACTACACGGAATATCCCGAAAATAATATATATATATGAGGTATTTGAACCAATACTTTCAAGCTCCCTTCTGCTATAAAAAATATATCATACAATTGATACACATGGCCACACATGTAAAAAAAGATAAAAGATATATATATATATTCAATACGTGGCGTTTTATCAAAACTACCGTTAAAGTCTAGATTTGTTTACATAAACGTCAGAGCTGTCCTTCACTGATGATAGCAAATTAGCTTGAAATCAGCTGATCAGAAGGTGGGCAAACGAAAGAGATAGTGAATTCTGACTCTTTTGACGTTTATGTAAACAAATCTACACTTGTTCGGTGGTTTTGGTAAAATGCCATCTATTGATCATAAATACAAATGATAGCAAGTTACGTAATTATAACTTGTTTTTGTTTTATATATAAAAGCACTGGAAGTATTCTAAAACATATAAACAACTCTAATGAATCAACATTGTGTAATAAAATAATTTTATAATGATTGATGCAATAGGAAAATCAAAGGAATTAGGTATATTATAATAATATAAATTTATTGAAATAAGCATGAAATCATTGAGGTGGATCAAATAAAAGTTTAATAGTTCTCCTTTACTAACTGGAATCTAATATCCTATCATATATTTTATAATTCATCTCCCCTACTTTTTGTAAAGATTGCAATTAAAATATATGTTATACATATAAATGACAAAGCATACAGTCATAAAAAGGTTAAAGATATATTGTTTAAACAAAGTAACAAAAGTCTTAATATTGTTACACTTTTTTCTTAAAAAATATATTTCTCATATTGTTTAAATCAAGATTCCAAACTTGTTTTGGCAGCAGACTCCTTTACCAAAAACTTTTAATACCGATTACCCACTAGTTATTTACTTTACTTATTCAAATTAATAAATTTGTACAGTACTGGATATTAAATATTTCACTAGATATCAAACTTTTCCTTTTATTGGAATTAAAGTACCCGTTTTTCTGCCCCAAAGTAACACAACACAAATATATTTTTTTCTAAAAGTGGAAAAAAAATTCTATGAAATAGACACTTGCGCAGACGACTGGCAGAAGACGCTTAAATGCTAAATTTAATCAAATGATTTACAACCAAGAAAAATACCGAAATTTGTACAAATAGTTTTTTTTTTTTAAATCACAGTGCAAAACATTCAACAAGAGGTTAATTACTGTCTGAAATAGATTGTTGTAATTTAAATATTCAATTTGTAATGGAATTCATGTATACAAAATATGATTGTCAGCCCCCTTCCCTGCCATTCCTTCTCCTCCGAAATGGTTGTAGAGCACGTGATTGTGCAGTACATGCTTAAAAATGGAATTTTACCAAGCAATGTAACTTTTGGAATAAACCATTGGCAATTATTCTTTTTGAAATGAATGTCACCCCCCCCCAAAAAAAAAAAACAAACAGCAATAATAACAAATTCAACTTATTTATTCAATTAGTAAAGAAAAAAAAACACAGTAAATTCCTGAAGCTCTTTGAGCAGGAAAGTCAACATATTAATGAACGAAAGTAAACTAAATTGCAACACTATAATCAGTAGGTTTTTCGATTGGAGAAATAACTGGAAATTGCAGCAATTTGATGAGGTGTTTTATAAAGAGAATTAAAAACTTTTTGATTTCAACACAAGTAAAAGAAAACAACAGTAATACCAAAGTCAACGTATTAATTCAATTAGTAATTAGAAAAATGACTGCAAATTGCAGCACTTTGAACAGATGCTTTTCAGACTGGAAAAGTAACTGGAAATTGGAAAATCAGCAGAACTTTGAACAGATCAAAAAACAACAGCAGTAATAATAATCTAGTCAACATATTAATTCCATTAGTAATTAGATCAATAACTGTAAATTGCAACACTCTGATCATATGTTTTTTTAACTGGAGAAATAACTGTAAATTGCAGCACGTTAGGCAGATAAAAAAATAAACAACAGCAATAATAATAAAGTCAACGTATTAATTTCATTAGTCATTCCAGAAATAACTGTAAATCGCAGCATTCTGATCAGATAGTTGTTAGATTGGTGAAATAACTGTAAATTAAAGCACTTTCTGCAGATCAAAGGAAAGAAAAGTATTAACAAAGTCAACATGTTAATTCAGTTACTAAATAATAAAAAGTAAGTATTAATTTCAGAACTTGGAAGAGATGGTTTTTAGATGGGAGGCAAAACGTTCTTGATGTCATTCATTATGGAAAAGAAGGTATCGTCATGTCTGTGTAAGATACGCCACATGATGCTAGGTAAAGAATGAAGCTGAAATTAAAAATGGTAAAACAAATTAATAAAAATAAGTAACTTTAAAATGTAAACAATAAACATTTGGAATCAGAAAATGCAAAAATCTCCAACAATGAAGTTGATGTTACGCATCTGAAAAGTTCTATATTTTCTAGGTTGAGACCGGAGAAAAAACTATAAGTTGCAGCACTTTGAACAGATGTTTTATAGAGTGGAAAAGTAACTGAAAATTGCAGAAATTTAAACAGATAAAAAATAAACAACAGCAGTTCTAATGAAGTCAACGAATTAACTCAATTATTAAATGAAAACATAACTGTAAATTGCAGCACTTTGATGAGGTGTTTTAGAAACAGAAGTAAAAACTTTTTTTTTTTGTATCAAAGCGAATAAAAGAAAGAAAAAAAACAGAAATAACAAACTCAACGCATTACTTCAATTCGTAATTTAAAAAAAAATATATAGATTGTACAAATATGATCAGATGGTTTTCAGACTTGAGAAATAACTATAAGTTGCAGCAATTTGATCAGATACAAGGAAACAACAGTATTAACAAAGTTAAGGTCTTAACTTAATTCAGAAATAAAATAAAAAATCTGTCAACGAATTAATGTAATTAGTATATCCAAAAATTACTTTAAAATGCAGCACTTTTAGAGAATAAAAGAAACAACAGTATGAACAAAGTCAATGTTTTAATTCAGTTATTAAATCAAAAATAAGTGTTAATTTCAGGACATTGATCCAATTGAATAAAAACTCAGAAGTTAAAATTAAAAATGATCAAACAAAATAACAATAACAACAAGTAACATTAAAATGTAAAAAACAACATTTTCAATCAGCAAATGCAATAATCTCCAAAAACGAAGGACACTAATAAGTTTTGACATGTAAAAAGTTTTGTTTTGTTGACACGTTTTAAAACATGTTTTATGCACGTTCACAAACACGTTTTTTGAGGAGAAAAAAGCGCGTGTTTATTTCACATTCACAAGATTACATCTTTATCACATATGTGAATAGTCATCCTATCTATCATAGGTTTCAGGAATAATACACAAGTACCAAAAGGACTATGAAATATGACATTCTTGTGCGACACTTAATATAGAAGCCTGCACTAATGAAAATTAAAGCAAAAAAATAAAAAAATACACGCAGTATTTTTTTTTTAATTTTTGACATTTACTAAATAAATGTGTTAATTCAAAATAAGTATAAATATTGAAATCACTTTATTAAACATAAAAATGAAGTGAAAAAATTCAACTTTTTCAGACAGAATTAAACATCAAGAAAAGTACAACAAAAGATTTTAATCTGAATTACATAAATGAGAATACCAAATAATTTAGCTTGGAAAAATAAATTTAATGAGATGGAAGTACCTGGTGATATGTCAACACACCATCTATGTCCAGTTTAAGTTAGTGGATTGTATTCTCATATATCCATGTTCAGTGATATGCAATCGATGTCTGTTCTGAAGCAGGTTTTATAGCATTATTGTTAAAGACTTCCGCATATGAGGCCCATTGGTAAATGTTTATCCAAGCTGTAATATCTGCATTTTTTTTGGTTCGTTTATATTAATATCCTAGGAAATAAAAACAAATAATTTATGTACTTATTTAAAACATAACATTTTTCTTCAAGCTTGAATAACTAAACTGTGTCCTCTGATTTTCATTTGTCGTAGTATTACTTCTCAATAAATAATTATATTCAAAGTTGAAATAACAAACACGTACATGTCAAATCAAAAGAATCCATTTATAATGTTTATGAAAGCATAACCATACAAGACTGATAGATTCTGCTAATATTGAACACCATCTCATCCCATCATGAACAAGTGCAGATGTGCGACTGTTTTTCATGTTGGTACTTTCTTTAATACATCTGAGAGACAATGTATTTCCATGCATTTTTACATGTGACTCTTTTAATGACACATTTTACCTTTTTGTTTGCAAGTATGCTATGTAATGTGTTTTAATCAAAAAAGTATTTTTTTTTGGAATTATTATATTTCTTAATTAGATACCTATTAGAATAATAAATATTCTGAAGTAAAAAACAAATAGCACTAATAATGGGTTTCTTTTTCTGTTGTCAATAATCCAAATTTTTTTATTAAAAATATCAACTCCTAGAAAGTTCAAATCAACCCAGGATCAATACTGATGGCCTTGGGAACTCTTGGTTTAATTGATAATGACTTCCAAATAAGTAATATTAATGGAATTATTAATAGTAAAAACATTAATAAATGTTAATCAATATAAATATCATTATGCTTTTTTAATTACTTTTTTTGTTCTTTCTTTTTAAAAGAAACATATTTGACAGTGATAATTTAAATTTTTTTATTGGTTTGTGTTATCACAGTTTTGCATGTATATGACTTCAGCTGATATTCCATTATTCAATGATATTTCTTTTGGTAACTTTTTTCTAGCAAAATTATAACATATTGATCCATAAACAATTTGAAGCATTGGATGATATCCAATTGTTATTTTTATTGATATTACAATCCATGATGAATTTATTTTTTTAGTTCTATGGCAGCCAGCAAAACATTTGTGATATCCGTTTTGTTTTAATCATAAAGTTACCAAATGAAAGGGGAGCTCATGTCTGCTCCCTCTAAGTTGTCTTACTCGTAGTGCATATTTCTTTTCTATCTGTTCCAAGCATATTCATAAAAGTAAGCTAAAGTCAACACAAAATTTTAAGCAAAAAAATGTATATGTTTTTATGTTAAAATCATTTCTGTAGATATATCAATAAAAATATAGTCCTTTCCTTTCTTTAAATGCTGAATTGTGATCACATGATTTTCTCTCTTCTAATTCAAATGAGGAATTATTATCATTCAAAAATAATTTAAACAAAAATGTTTCATTTTAATATTCAATAAATAAGTGGTTCACTTACTCTAGACTCTTTCAAAATAATAAATATTTTTTTATTAAATAGATGACCTTTAATTGTTTTTCTTATTTAGTTATTTATACACTACAAAGAAATTATAAGTGACAACATATGTACATCACATATTTCCACAATTAATAAAAATAAAGAAAACAATTTAAAGCAATTAACACAAGAACATCATGACTAACAGGGCATTTTATGAATAACTAATGGTTAATTAAAACTAAATTATCTCAAACATGAAGCCATTGTGTACAATTATATGTCTTGTGTCTTTTTAACAGGTATCCTACAACAATTATATTCATTAGCACTCTTATATTTCATCCTATGGATATTTGAAAAATAAGTCTATATTATTATATGGGTTGCATACATTTTGACTAAGAAATCAACCCCTTGATATCAGATGAAATTATGAATATGCACATCATAAATTGGATATTTACTATTATATCAATAAAGGTTGATGCATTTAGATGTGGACTTTCAATAAACTATATTTTCTAAATAATTAATTTCACAAATCCAATACATATTACTGGCCATTGGTAGTCAGGAAAAATTATTATATCTCCAGTCAACACATTTACAACTTCATGATGATAAAACCATTTAGACTTCAAAAGTATAATCTCTAATTACAAAATTGTGTATTTATCACTGTTATTTAAGCTTGTGATGAAATTTTCTTTGAATAAAACTTGCTCATTATCTATGGATTGCATCACATTTAAGCTAATATTATAATACAAATGACTTTGCTCTATATGAATTTCAAAACATTGGATCTCATAGTCTTATCTATTTTGTACCTTCTCACACTCTATCATTAATTTGTTGATACTCATTTAAGCTAGTTTCACAGGCTCTAATTTATCCTGGTATTCCAATCTATACTTTTCAGTGTTAGTTTTGTTCTCTTCAGTCATATTTTACCCCTTTACTATACTATATTGTAATCTATTGACCTTTGTTTTTATTTGAGTTTGAGTTCTTTCCATATTAGTCTCTCTTTCATTAAACTTAATATTCAAGCTATTTATTTGGTCTTGTTCCATTTTTATGCCATAAAATAACTATGTATGTGCATGTTTGATATCTTGTTCCAGTCTATTCTCTAACTCATATTGACCCTCTTCTATCTCCATAATTAACATTCAATTCTTACTTAAGTATTTCTTAATTCTTGTCACATTTTTTTTTGTATCATTTCTATTGAATTCTTGTCACATTTTTACAGTTTTATGTCAGTTCTTGTTTAAACTCTTGTTGGTTTGCTGAATTTCATTGATCTTAATCATTAAGCTCTGCAACATTACCATTATATATTCATATTGATCAGATTTTGAAGTGGCAGAGACCTAATTAACTTCTCTTCTTTGTTAAATGGTGATCATGTGATGTTTTGTTTTCTAACAGACCTGACTCTTTCTTACTTTCCATAATTTACTTCAAATTTGTATTTATTACTCTATTTTAGAAGGAAAAGGCCATGATTCTCCTTCCGCACATCTCAATATTTCATACCAAATGAAATGAACAACTGCTTTCTCTACTATGCTTTATATGTTGAGCCCTTGAAATTAAATGAAATCCCCACTTTCACACATTTTAATTCATGTAATTTACCCATATAATATAAAATACAACAATAGCATTTCCTTTCAATAGTGATTGACTTACCTATTTACAATATTATCATACCAAACTAATGTGTATAAATGTATTCATTTTTTTTAATTCAACTTATGTTGTGTACATTATAGCATAAATCTCATGACTGTGCTCTAAAGACTTGGATTATGCTATCATCAGCAAAGTCAAATAATCTGCACTATTGTTTCCAATCTATTGTCTAAATTAAATAAGGTACAATACCTTCAATAAAATAAGCTGCCTTCAAATACTTTTCATTATATATTTTACAATTGCTTCATAAGAAGAACTTAATATTTATTCCTTTGGCATTTTATAAACATATAGCACATATCTAGTGTTTTTTAAGTAACAAACGTAAACTCTTTTATTATTATTATAACATTACCTGGTACTTTGTTTTTACATGTCCATTTATGGAATATCTATAAAAGATATCATTAATTAAGTATTTTACAACATTGCTATTTCTCAAGTAATATATTCTTACACCTCTTCATTTCAGAAAACAATTTGACAACTGACCCCAAATCACTACCTTGTTTAATCTAATATACACAACAATAGCTGATAATAACTGTGATCATTAATCCAATATTTTAATGTTATCTATCTAATATTATACAACTTTAATTCTTTCCTGGGTCATAGATAATTAGTTAAGGGTTTATTAGGCAGCCAAAATGTGAAGGAAACTTAATTTCAAACCTATAAGCAATGCTAATGCATCATCTTTGCCTTATTAATAAAACATGTTCTTGTTGAATGAAACATATGTAAAAGAAAACTAATAATGATTGCCACAATATAAGCAAAAATAGTATGATTCACTGAATAGCTTACAAATTAAATAATGCTATAACAAAAAAATCTTATAACTAAACAGTTATAACTAACCTGCAACAGTTTCATAGATTTGGTCAATCACATATAATAAATAAAATCATGAACTAAATGATTTTCATCACGGCTGCACTAAATATTTGGACAATCTGAATATATTACATAAATGTTGTTTCTAGGCAACTAAAATATGTAATTAAAAATAGACAAATAAATGTGTTGATTCAGAAATGGCTTTATGACAGTTTAAATTTATATTTATAATGTAGTCATGAATTTGTAAGGTGCCACTCATAATGAGTATCTTGGATGGCAAAGAAAATACAATGGACAAATGATGACTGACTTAATGATAAAGTATAGTATGAGATGTACAATGAATTACCTTAATTGTAAAATAAATTGAGTAATAAATTAATTTTATAATATTTGTTGCAATAGACAAATCAAAGGACTTATGTTAATAATAATATAAATTTATTGAAATAAGCTTTAACATACTGAGGTGGATAAAATAAAGATTATAATTCTCATTTATTAACTGTAGTCTAAAATCCTATCATATATTTAATTTATCTTCCCTCCTCTATTTTAAAGATTGCAATTAATAGATATAACATACATTTAAATGATAAAGGATACAATCTTAAAAGGATTAAAGATAATCTTTTAAAACAAAGTAATAAACATTTTACTATTATTTTTCCCAAAAAATATATTTCTCATATCATTTAAATGATAGCAAATGCCAACTAGTTTGTTTTTTCCAAGTAAGACTCATCTCACAGTCTTAATTTTAAAAGATGTTCTTATTAGCATTTGTTACCACAGTTTTGCATATATATGAATTCAGCACGGTATTTATGATAATCATTTCTTTTTAATCATGAAAGTAGTAAATGAAAGGGGAATTCATGCCCTCTCCCATTAAGGTTTCTTACTCATAGTGCATATTTGCTTCTTATATGTTTCAAAATATTAATAAAAGGTAAAATAAAGGCAAAATTTAAACAAAAGAAAATATGTGTCTTCTTGCTAAAATCGTTTCTGTAGCTATATCAACACAAAGCAGTATTTCCCCCCTTTTTTTAAAAACTGGCTTGTGATCATGTGATTCTCTTCTTTCTTATTCCAATAAGACATTGTTATCACTCAACAATAATTTAAACAAAAATATTTAATTTTAATATTTAATAAGCACACATTTTACTTATTCCAGAATCATTCAAAATAATCTTTTTTTTATTAAATAGATGACCTTTAATTGTTTTCTTTATTTAGTTATTTATAAACTACAAAGAAACTATACAAGGCAAAATGTGTACATCACAATATATATATGAACTCACACAACAAAGAGAAACAATTAAAAAGTGATTTCATTTTCATATTTTTTTATTGACAAGTGCTAAAATAGTGTGTATTATATACTGTAACAACATTATTAAAAGGGATTGTGATGAATGTTATATATATATTATTAATTAACACTATATATATATATATATATATATCAAAATCATTTGTTCTTTTAGAATTGTACTAACTGTGAAGGAACAACACAAAGTAAGTATTAGTTTTATAAAAAAAAATAGTATAATCATAATTGTATAATGATTTTAATTATAGTTTACATTATTTATCTACACTAAATTACACACACTCATTCAGCAAATATTTAACTATTTATTTTTGTTATTAAGTACGTGTAGCGTACATTGACAATTATTGTTTGTTCTGGTTAAACTTATTGTTCATGTAAATTTTGAACCTTTTGATGAGTCATCATTAGAAATCGTTTTTCACATGTTTAAATATATAAAATCTACATATTAAATTAAATAAATTCAAACAATTGAGATCATTAAAATTTGCTTTATTTCTCATATATATATATACATTAGCCAAAAAATATGTACAACATTATTTTAATAAAATAAAAGAGTTGCCAGAAACATGAAACTCTGTATTATACTGGGTAATGCAGGAATAAAACCAAACACCCCTCTGGACGCCTCTTTAACAATATTTTTAAAAATAGACTGATATACAACACAAGTTTAAGATTAGCAATATTAATATCTCAGGGTTGATTCTACTTTTATTTATCTAGAGCATACATTATATATTTAGAGAATAAATTATTGACATTTATAATATTTTAATAAAGCTATCAAGTAGATTGTAAATTCATATGCTGTATTAATTACAGTGAACAATTATTTTGGTGTTTTAACAACATATATTATTGATATGATTAAATAGAAAAGGGTTTTTTATTGTATCTACTCACACTTCTGGTGACTAAAATTTATAATTGAAATAGTGTAAATAAATGAAATAAAGAATAACATTTTTTTTTAAGCAAGGAGTAATAATTTATAAGATCAAGTGACATATTTTATTTATTTTAAACTTGTAGATGGTGAGTTATTTACTAATTAATGACACATAAAGTAGATTAACAAATATTAAATTATTTTAATTAACAATAATATAATATAAAATAGTATTAAACAAATATAAAAGTACCCTATTCAATCCAACATTCAAATCTGTATACTATTAAGTTATCTACCCGTTTTTGCTAATGAACTTTTTTGACATTTTTTATATGAACTATACCCATAAAAGATTTGCTGTAATTGATATTTTTTAATCTGCATGTGATGAACTTTACATTGCACATATATCCAATTAACATTGATCAGTCCTTACATATTTTGACATCAAGAACCAATTTCCTGTTCATTGAACTATTGAACTTCTAAGTATTAAGTAATATTTAATCCATCGGTTGCATTCATTTCAAAATAAACAATTCCAAAATTTTGAATAGCTTTCATGAAAATAAAGCAATTCATTAATCCATTATTCTTCAATAGTTTTCTAATACTCATCTGATGCTTTATGTTAATATAGCAAGTATAAATTTCAAGCATATTATTTTCCTTGTTTTGGATAGGGGAAATAATGTAATTCAAATAAAGGATAGTATTTTCTGATGTACTCAAAATTGTCATAGTTAAATTCAAATATCTGATATTCCTTCCTTTTTAAATTAATTATTAAATGATATGCATTGTTAAGCATTTAGTTTCTCCAATCAGAATAATATAGAGGAATATTTATGATTAAAGAGGCAATTGTTCAGTGGGTTGTCTATTCAGACATTGTTTTATTGTCAGATACTAACATAGCTAATTTAGTAGATTAATTCTAAGCAGTTCTTCGGAATACAGTTCGTAAAAGACTATACAGTTCGTAAAAGACTAAACAATTATTTAAAATGTAGCGGTATTTATAGATTCCTGACACATGGTTAATGATGTTACAATTTTTAACTAAAATTCCTCATTTTTTGGATTTTTGTGCAAATAGGAAACAGTAGGAAGCAAATTCTAGCGTGGAAATTATAAAAGTTTGTTGCACTAGAATTTGTGATGATATTTTAAAATTATAGATGAATATTATTTTAAAACATTAAATTATCAAATTACATTAATTGATAATTCAAATTAAATAAATACAAATTAATGTTTGACAAATAAATTACTTATATTAAAATATTTACTTAATAAATTATTTTTAAAATTATCATAATTAATAGTAAATCTAATTACTTCTGTAATAGTAAATTTATGAATGTATTTTGATTAAACCTTTTAAATTTAAGCCAATTCCAATCATTTGTGCATGCACACATGTATTCAAATATTATGTTAAAACCTTATACTGTTATTAAGGGTAGTTAAAATTATCCAGCAATAATAATAAAGATATTATTTTACTAAGATATTAAGTAAATACCACACATAAATTTCTATAAAGAAAAAGATTAAAAATATTACAAATGAATTACAATTTAGTACTGCTTTCGATGGGGAGGATCATATCCACATTTTTAAATAAATTATTATATTTGAAAAATATTTTGCTCTTGTTATAATTAATGTCATATCTCATCATTCTTCCTATTATTTCTTCAAAATTAACTTTGCATGTGTGTGCATTCCTTTTTTACTGAAATTTTAACTGTTATAAAACAAAACTTGATACATATAATTTTAAGACACTGTGGATTTATGAAATCTATATCAGAAATCATTTCGGATAAATTTAATAATTTGGTTTCATAAGGGAGAAGTATCATATAATAGTAATATTACTTCTAGTCACATTATTATCAACAACAATAATAGTAATAATCAATAATATTTGCTTTATTGATAAGCCAACAAAATTATTTTAGAATTTATAGTTGTGATTATTAATTTAGACATAAAATATTATTATAATACAATATATGTTAAAATAAATGTTCTTGTGGGCAAAAGGTGTATTACATATTATATTTTCAAGAGCCACTATGCTTAATAAATAAAATTAATATGTTGAAGTTTTGATAAGATAACATTTGCATTCAACAGTTCAAGGCAATTATTATTTTTTTTTAAATGTCAGTATATTTACTTTAATTTTATTTTATTGAACATGATTGCTTCCTATATATATATATATATATATATATATATATATATATATATATATATATATATATATATATATATGTGTGTGTGTGTGTGTGTGTGTGTGTGTGTGTCTGTCTGTCTGTCTGTCCAGAACTAATGGAATCATACCCACTAGGAATTGTTCTAACTACTTTATTATGCTGGGGAAATGATTGTTTGCTCAATTGATGATCAGCAGGCAACTATGTCCAAAGTGATATGATTATAACCTAAACACTTTTTTTTATTGTATCATAGTCATGGATGTTGATCAGACTGAAACACACATAAATACTGCTCTTGAAACAAACCCAGTCATATTTGCTAATTATTATTTGTAAATGGTCAATGTTTAAATTAAACCTATTAGAACATGCTAAATCATAATGTTTACTAACTCTTAAATATGTATTAAATAGTAGCCTGTCAAAAAAAAGAATTAATGCAAGACAAGACTTTAACAATAATAATTGATTTATTTATATCAACTTAAAAAAATAAAACTTAATAAGAAAATTAACTCCTCTAGTCTTTTTTTATACATATATATATATATATATATATATACTGTACACTTTTTATTAGCCCAGTCTATTTTAAAATAAAATTTTGTTGTATAATTTTAAATTTTGTTAAACCCAGTGATATTTACTTAGTAAACTAGGAAAATCAATAATAACATATTATATTATAGGGTTTGAACTTGGGTTTAGTTAATGGAAATTTATAAGTGATCTGATAAGTAACACAATTAACTCAAGATACATATAAACAAAAACCTATAGAGTCAGTAGATATGTGGATAAATGGACAATTAATATCATTTAGTATGTAAAACCAGTGAAGTTCAAATTATATCTTGTAAACATGATGTATTATAGAGACCAATAATTATTGGCTGTGCACATTTGATTTAAAAATAGTTTGTATTCAAATCTTGTTATATTTAAAAGTAGATAAATAAGGTTCAAGTTTACCAAATACTGATCTAAAATTAAAACAGTAAATTGTATCTTTATTTAATTTCTAAAAAATATTATATTTCAATATTTTTTAAAAAAAATAAAAATTGTCATTTTAAAATATTCAACCAAAAACTTGCAAATAAATATTTCTTTCACAGAAAAAGTGAGAAATATCAACCAATCACAAAGCGTCAAGCAATTTTTTACTATAAAATTAAAGAAAAGAAAAAAGCTTCTTCTTGATCGTAAAAAAAAAATAAGTAATTTGGCTTTTTCTTTTTTTGTGTGATATATTTTTAAAAACGTTGGATTAAAAATTTCTAAAATCTTATTATTTACAAAAAGAAAAAGTAATGAATTTTAACTCTGCATCGATATATTGGATAATTATAAGCTTTGTGTTTAATATAATGGAATATCTTAATCGTTTTCTACTGGGAAAGGCAATTGTCAATAATTCCCAATAATCTCTTGGTAATTAATATATATTGAGGAAATAATCAAAGACTAATAAAATGTGCATATTAAAAGAATATCAGCAAATATATTCCCTGGAAGAGAACAATAATTGCGCCATGTTGTAAACGAATTTCAATGATAAACAAAATGAAATAAGGAAACACAGTAGATATTCAGCAAGGATAAATAAAAGATAAATCTCTGGGAAACAGCTAAGTATACATTTTTTAAAAGTTAATAGAACTATATTAATAATAGTTGAAAAGTGTTCATTGCACTTAAGGCTACATATAAAATCCTGATTGCAATAAGTGATGGAAAAAATAATTAACTTTGAGACAGACCGGTGGGAATGTTAGTTTCTACAAAGTTTTAGCTGAAAAATATTGCATGACATATATTTTTGATTGAAATCATAAGTGTGCTGTATAATATAGATGAAAATATATGTCATCTAGAATAAATAAGGCAAGCCATAAATATTTTTTATTACTAAAAAAAGAACAAAAGGAAGGATTATTGTTGCAATAACCCAAATACCTCCCGCAAATCATAGGATAAGCAGAATCTTCAGAGAAAGAAGGAAAAAATAAAAGTTATAATCAGTTTATGCGGTGTGGAACAACCAGAACGCTAAGAAAATTTAAAAGTTGTTATTATACTTTTAGCTGGGAGTTTAAAAGAGAACTTGTTCCTAATGTTGGCATTTATACATTTAATCTATGAGTTGTTAGTACAATAAGGGGTGGGGACTAAATCAATTAATAAGTTAATTAATTCAAGTGTTTATATTAATAGTTATTTAATAATTAGGTTGAGATTAAATATTATTAGTCATTTAAATGAAAAAATATGCTAAATATCCTAGTATGAAAGGTATAATATATATATATATATATATATATATATATATATATATATATATATATATATATATATATATATATATATATATATATATATATATATATATATAGTACCCTTACTTCTCGATGTATAATATAGTTTGAAATACGACTAGCTCAATTAAATTATAATGCTTAATTAAAATTTGCATATCTATCTTTAATTTACTTTTATACTATCATATTCTACTTAAATTTATTATTAATTATTAAAATCAGTATATTTCTTTATTATGTATTAATTAAATAAGTATTTATCAAAATCATGAGACTGTGAAGTAAAGTTACAAAGCAATAAGTAGATTTACATTGAGTCAATATCTTCCAAGACACTGTCTCAATGGCATAAGAATACTATCACCTCCTTATTAACTTACTACTACCTCTACAGCATTCTTATGGCTTTTAAATAAAATAAATTATCTTTAATAATAATAAATAAATAAATCTTAACTTTTAATTTTTAAAATATAATTAAATAATCTCAGGTTCTTCTAATTATCTTAAAGTAATGATAACTCATGTAAATAAGTATGATATGGGATTTTATATCAAACTTAAATACACCTAACTTATTTTAATAATAATAATAATAATAATAATAATAATAATAATAATAATACTCTTAGGGTATAACTTAACCTTATCTATTCCTATTATATCATCAATCATTAAATAATAATAACATGTCTATCTTTTATTTTCATATAGTATCTTAATTTTAGAATAGATCAAAATCTTACAACTTAATAATCTGTGGCAATAAATAATATTGTACTCTTATATTATGCATTATAATTACTCTATGACCATTGTAATATGATGTAATAATGTCAATCAATTCTCATAAATGATAATCAGGAAATATTGTATTTATTTCTAAAATAATATTAATAAATTCACATTATGCAAATATTATGTTTTTTTCAAATTATCTGCTGTCAAATGCTGTGGTGCAAAATAATGAACTCAACACACTTTTAAAACAAATTAAACAAATTTATTTACATTAACTTTGATTAAGAATTTATTTACAATATTTACAGTTCAAATTAGGAAAACAAAAGAAAATAAAAATAAGAAAATAATAATATAAGATGTTTACACTGTTATTAACTTATACTCTTAAATAATTTACATTCTTTTAAAATGCTGTACTAATAACATTGAAGTATGTTTTCGAACTTACACTTTAAATACATATCAGTAAGCTTCAATTATTACAAATAAATTTATGTAAATACTGTTTTTGTAGCATATGTAAACAATAAAACTTTAATAATTAAATTACTACATCAATTAAGTATTAATGTTATTCATTACATAATGTAATAGTATGTGTTCACTTTACTATTAGTACTACTTTAATATCATACATGTATAAACTAATGTATCTTTGTAATGTAATAAAATAACTAATTATAATTTATATTTCATTTAATGCAATTCATGTTACATGTTTTATCAAATATGCATTACATATATGTACTGTTAGAATAATAATATTTAAATTATTCATCAATTTCAAACTCATAAAGTATTATATTAGATAAATTCTATGATTCTTTTCTATGTGAAATTATTACTTTACTTTATGTGTTATACTACTCCTTCTTAATAAATTTCTATCTACAAAACATCCTCTAAACTTATTTAAAATTTCCGGAAAACAACCTTCAACTTTAAATAAATACTAATTATCCAAACTATTTATACTTCGTCATCTATATTCAGTAAATCTTCAATCCAACATAAACTTCTACATAAAACTTAACTTAATTTATCCAATAAAACAAAAATAAAATACAGACTTTTAACTCTCTTCCTAATTTGCAATAAAAAATAATTACTTATAAATAATAAATATAATTCTAATACTATAACATAAAAACAATATCAAAATTTATTAACGAAAGAATCATATAATTATTTCTAAGCTTCTTATGTAATGTTGCATCGTATTTATTTCATAAATTCAAATTATGCATATTTAAATAAAACTGTCACTGCCAATATAATGTGTGTGTATTTTTAAAATAATCATACATTCATTCAAAACAACATAATATTTGGTTGATCTAAAGAAAACATATTAAATACATCAAAATTATTATTATTATACAATTTTTACCATCAATAATGATTTAATGTACAGTCCATCTTCCAATATTCTTCGGAATTACAGCTTCATAAAATAATTCACATTTATACTCACGATCATTCTGTAAAATATTCTGTGTTATATTAATTATAAAATAAACTTATGCAATTAATCATTATATTATTTTTAGTTATTATTTTAAGAAATGTACCTATCTTATTTTAATAGATTAATAATATTTAAATTTTATGTTAGATAAATAAAACAGAATTCATATTACATAACTCCAGCGATGTCTCCTTTTCACCATAAATTTCTTTAATCCTAGGCACACATTCACTAGAACACCATTTCCTGTTTCCGGTCCATCACATGTTTTTAAAAATTTATAAAACGAAAACGTTTTTTTTTTAAAAAATAAGTTTCCCACAACAAAACAAAATAAAATTAAAATAGTTTATAGGATCCTGATTTACTTCTTTCTAGAATATTATTCAAAGTTATTATTTTAAATTAGTCTATAGTTTTTGAAAAGTTATCATTTAATTATTTTAAATTGACTGGGACGTCCACATATTATTTGCGCATTCCATAACCAAAATATCCAGGTAAGAATAAGCTTCTTTATCTATAAACGACCAGCGTTTAAATTATTTCAATATAATAATTTTTATTATATTAAGACAATAGCTAATTATATTTTCAATTTATTTGCCTTTTAAAATTGTCAATATTCAGTCTTTTAAACATAAAGACTTAACAAGGCAAGTATTTATAAAACTACTTTCATTTTTAATATCTTTACTTAAGATATACATTTAAATTTATAGCTTGCAAAATACTTTCTTCATAAAGAAGTATTTTATTCTCTAAAATATCTATTTTCTAATAGTCAATAGTAATTAGCTTTTAAAATTATATACTGTCCAAAATACTACTTTTCTCCATCTTGTAATTTTCCGAACTAATCCAGCGTTTGTCATACTTCTAGTATAAAGTTTCCGATATATTTTCACTATATATGATGTTCCCATGACTATTTGCTTGTAAATTGAGCTTAATAGAGACGACCGATAGGGAAAAATTGAATTAACACTGCATATTTATCATTTTAAAATTTCTATAACTTATTTACAAGACACTCTTATAATTTTGAAAAATGATTTTTAAAAGTGTCTATAAAATTTACTTAGCTATTTTTTTTTAATAACACAATTAACTTGAAAATTCAATCACAGAGTCCTCTCCTAACAATTGAACTAAGCTTTTATACCGGAAGAAACTTCCCATTTGATTGGTAGATTAAACAATCAACTTGCTGGCTTATTTACATATTTACCAACAACACAAAATTAAAAATAAATAATGGCTTATTTAATATTTAATATTTATTACATTATTAAATTTTTAAAATAATTCTTATCGTTTATTTAAATCTATTAAACATTCTTTTAAAATATTCTTACTTACTTGATTTTAATTTTAACTTTTATAAAATTATTTAAAATACACTAAGTCTATTCTTATACGTTATATTTTTAAAGCAATATTTTAAAATCAGATTTAATATTCTACATTGATTTATCTTTATTTTTATCTCGTGATAACTCACGTATTATTTATAAATTTTATAACATGATTTTTAAAATAGTTCTGCAACTTTACTAAACAACTTCCAAGCATGTGTGTGTATATTTAACTAACATCTGTTCTTTACAATACAAGAAATGCTTGTTATCGTCTAAAAATAAACTAACAATTGCATTTTTTTAAAATAAATATTTTTTAAATAAATAAGATATTATAATAGATTTTAAAATAATTATCCAATATTATTAAAATCAAATATTAGTCTTTTATTTAAGTACTTACAATAATTAAAATATTTATATTCTTTTATAATATTATTTTATCAATAATAAACATATGCATTTAATTTTAACTTGTCTTTTTAAATACTTTAGCTTTAAATATTTATTTATTAAATCTATTAATGCAGTATTGATTATGGCCATTTTTCCCCAACCATATATTATAATCATCATCATTTAAAATGTCTCTCTCAATATCAGCACAATTTCACATATCAAATATTCATAGATTGCTTTAATTAAACCTTTTAAAATATTACCATAAGCAAAATTAACATCACATATTCAAATATATCTTAAATTTAAAATTTTTAATAGATTAGCACAAAAATTAGATGGTGACCCATACAAAAGGGCACAATATATATAGGCAATCCAGAGGGCAGGGTGTGTTTGCATGTGCGAATGGATAACAAAAAACGATGATATTTTCTTATGGGAAATATAAAGGTATTATTTTTGTTTTCCTTATAACAATCTTTTCTCAATTGTTTTTGAATTGTTAATTAATCACCAAGTATATAACCTTAGTACTATTATTATTTTAGAGGTTGAAATAACAGACCATGAATTAAAAAAAAAGAGAGAATGATTGTTTAATAAACTCAATGTGTGATATGTAGGCACATACATAGGGGTAAATATCTCAACATATAATGGGAGATTGTTAGTTTTGTTTAATTATAAACACTCCGAATGTTAATTTTCTATTGTTATTGTTATTATAATATATTTGTATATCATTTTGTTATAAGTTATTTTAAATTAGATGTTAATGGGAATGTTTATTGTAATCATTTGTAATGAATATTATTAAAATTATTGTTTTAAAAGTTTTCTCAAATTGTAAATGTTGCATTTTTTTTCTGGGTTCATTTTCACCACATCACACGTACTTAAAATGTATAGTTGAAATTAAAATGAGAATTCAATTCAGTTTAGAGCAATCTGACAGTTTAATAAGCACAAATCTTTTAATAGAGATTTTTACTAGCTACGTACTGTCTTAATCCCATAGGTTATTGATGACATTGCCAATTATTAAGGTGTGTTCATTAATATGAAATTAAATGATATATTAGTTATTAGTGAAGTACTAGTATTAATTACAGTTTAGTTAATATCATTATTTTAATAATAAGTATTAAAGAACATAAATATAAAGCTTGATTACAGATTTAAATTATAAGCCTTTCTTAATTTGTGCACTACCCATGGAATTCCATAAAATACCTCTTGTTATTCCATAGGTAGTATGAAGAATTAATAAATCAATGATCATCCTGAGATCTCCTTATTGAAAAGTTATTTTTGTGATTATTACCAATCTTTATTATCATAAATAATAGGAATCAAAGTTTATTTGTAATGATCTAACAGATTAATTTAATGAGTGAATGAATTAAAACTTAATAGTTATAGATAGGATATAATGAATTGGATATTATTGTTAAACCATGAGAGTATGTAGATGCATAATAAGGAGGAGTATCTGGGTATTCTCATGCCAGTGAACAAATATTTTGTATTTGTTTAATGTTAAGGGGATGTGATCTGTTTATATTTACATTGGTTATATTTTAAATATGTCTTATTTTAGAAATGTTTAATCATGGAAAAGTAACTTGGGATAAATACTAAACTTATCTAAATTCAAGTGTTATAGTTAAAGAAAATGGTCGGGAAATAGTAAGTCTGTCAATAGTACCTAGCCAGACTCCAAGTAGGGCCTAATGATGAGCTTGGCTCCTCTGCTTAGGGTTGTACCACCTATAGACAGGCCACAGTATTTAAACCTCTTATGGTGCCCATATGTGTTGCTTGATTAGTAAACTAATCATTGATTATCATGATTGATTTATATAGGACAATGCCTAACGTGTTAATTGAATTATTACACATAGTTAAAGGGAAGTAATAATATTTTTTTTGATTTTGTTAAAATATTAATTAAAGGCTAGTCTCATATGGCTATGTGATCAGTAGGCAAATCATATATAGATTGATATAGTTCATGTATGAATAGTTCATGTGGTAGTTGTGATGATGATGTTGAGAGAGAAGGTATGCAACTTGTTTATATGAATTTCAGATTATTGTAAATAAATAGTTATAAATATTATTTATGGTATCTAATAATAGATATCATGAAAATGAAATATAATTTATTCACCAAGTTATTTGAGGAAATTGTTGATTGTTGAAATAGCCTAGTAGAAATTATTTTTTTATGAAGTTGAGCTAAGTCATATTTTTTTAAAAAAAAATTAGCATATTGCTTTAGTGAAAAAAAATTTTTTTTCCAAAAATTAGTGAAATTGAAAATTCAGAAAAACAAGAAAATAATTGTTCTGCTCAAGAACAAGATCTCAAGAAGATGTTGGAGGTGGAAATAAGGATAAAAAAGAAAGAGAGAGTCATAAAAAAAGATATAAAAATCAGAAAGGATATCCAATGTAAAGTTATAGAAGGAAAAAAATCTTTAAGATAAGATTTGAGTGGAAAATTATAAGAAAGTAATAAATCTTTAAGAGAAGAACTACAAGAAACTAATAAAGTGATAAGTGAGAAGTTAGAATTCATGAATAAAGGTATAGTTAAAAATAAACCAGCCGTTAAGTTTATGAAGACAGATTTAGAAAAAGAATTTGAAGAATTAAGTGAAAAGTTTTCAACAAAAGAAAATGTTATACAGGTAGTAAAAGAGAAAATCGATGAAAAACTAGAGGTATACATTCATAAAAAGTTTCAAGCTCTCCAAGTTCAAGGTACAGAAGCTAGCAAACAATGGACAATTAGTAAAGATGAACTTAATGAGAAGATAGAGCATTTAGATGAAGCTTTAGGTAGTGATGTTAAAGGTATACATAATCAAATGGAATTAATGAAAAACAAGTTTGAATTTTTAAGAACAGAATTGAAAGGAAAAATGGATAACAGTATTTTAAAATTTATAAAGAGTTGGGAATAGGAATAGAGAACAATTTACAGGTTATAAAATCTAACAAAACTGAATATCAAAGATATCGATCTAAAATGAGAGAAAGGTTGAAGAAGTTAAAGAAAGAATTAATAGATCGAATAAAAAAGAATATAGAAATAATTGAAGAAAATAACTCAAAAAGACAAATAATATAAACATTGATCAATTAAGAGTAGAGCAACAGAATAATATAGGTTGTTTGTTTAGTAAAATAAAATTGGAAGATAGAATACATGATAATTATATTAGAATTGAAGAAATTAAGGTCAGCAATCGTGATAGATTAAAATGGTCAGAAAGCTTAGGAAAGAAATATTCTAGTGAAATTTTAAGAGATAAACCTATGGATGAAAATTGTATTAGGGTAAAACAACTGGAAGATATTACTAATAACCATAGTAAAAAAATAAATAGGTTTCAAGAAACAGAATCTGATAGAGGTTATCAGTCAGTAGAGAGAAAAATAAGTGCAAGTAATTCTATAGCTATAAGATTTATGAAGGTAAAACCCTTCAAAGGTGAATATATGGAGAATCCTTCTGAATTTCTAAATAATTTGGAAGAGTTGTTTTCTTTGTGTTTTATGTCAGAGAGGGGAAAACTCAAGTAACCATTTGTATGCTGCTACAAGAGACTGGTGGCAATCATTATTAGAAAAACCCATAGTATATGGAGACTTCTAGTGCTTGATATTGTCTAGTTTTTGGGGATCTGACAAGCAGGATTACTTAAATACCAAATAATGCAAAAAGGTATAATGCTAACAAAGGTGGATATGCAAAGTTTTGCCACAATCAAGCTGTTGGACAAAAAACCCTTCTTTTCCATTTTCGGAAAATGCAAATTGTCAGATTGATTCGACAAAATTTACCATGTCATATTGAGCAAATTATCATTGCTGTGGATAGGTATGATATTGAAGAAGTGAGTGAGCTTCTAGATGCCTTAGAGTTGAGTGATGGCAGTTTAGAAAGAGGAAGTAGACAGTTGAAGAAAAAGGTAAATTATCCGGTGGCTGCTATGCAAGTTAGGCCAATATGCCTCAGAGAGTTATGAGAGAAGAATTATATTTTGGTGTAAAAAGTAGATTTATTTCTAAAGCTATAGATCCAAGTATTGTGAATTGAGGTAGAAATAAACCATTAATTGAGTATAGTCAGCCTTCAACCAGTGGGGTTACCACTATTTTAAAGAAGACAGGGGATAAAGCTGTTGACAAGAGCATGTTAAACTAGAGAGATCTTTGTTTATGTGTTCCTCTATGCAAGGGCCTTCAATGTATCAAAAGGGGAACAATATGTGGTTTTTTAAATACATTAGATCTGGACATAAACTACTTAGAGCCATTCGACCTTAGTGAGCCACTTATCATGCATCAATGTCCAATAGTACCCTTATATATTGGTGAATTAAAAATTGAAGCTTTAATTGAATCTGGAAATCAAGCTTCTATACTATTAGAGCGTATATTTATGAAAATTATAGCTGTACAAGAGAATATCCCATCCATTCCCATAAAACAAATTCAAGTCACTTTAGCCAATGGAGAGAGGACTAGGCTCTTCAACAAGCAAGTCTTGATTACCCTTTATTGTTAATGGTGCCAAATTTGAACACATGTTTCTTATCATGTCAGGATTAATACATGAAGCTATGGTAAGATCTGACTTCATGATGATTCATAAATATAAAATTGACTTTCAAAATAAAAAAATTTTATTGTGGAGAAGAAAGGCTCGAGTTTGAATATGGATCACCTATCCTTTCTAATCAATTATTGTGTATACATGATACATCAATTGATGTTAACATTCAGGCTAAAATGGAAAATGTTTGTGAAGACAATTCTAAATTAAAAAAAAAAAATTATTCCAATTGATGTATGATTATAAATATATTTTTTCTAAAATTTCTGGTATCATAGGGAAATGTTAATCGAGTACAATTAAAGAGTAATGACCCTTTCCAGCAAAAGGTGTACTCAATTCCATATCAGTATCAGGATGAGATACAGAATCAAATAGATAGAATACTAGAATGGAAAATAATTAAAAAATGTATTTCTCCTTATGTTAATCCACTGGTGATCATTAAAAAGAAGGATAACTCTATAAGAGTTTGTTTAGATGCTTGTATGTTAACCCAAATGACCATTCCTGAGTGTGACATTCCTCCATCAGTACATGAACTCTGTATTAAATTTTGAGATAAGTCAATTTTTTCCACATATGATCTAACATCCAGTTACTGGCAAATTCCACTACATGAGGGGTATCAGCAATATACAGCATTTCATTTCAAGTGACAGTTATATGTTTTCAGACATATGCCCTTTGATCTCATTAATAGTGGAGCTGGTTTTATTAGATGTTTAGACATGGTCTTTTCAAGACAATTGAAAGAAAAGATCATCATGTATATGGATGGTATAGTCATCACATCAGGTAGTATGGAAGAGGATCTGGAATGCTTACAAATGTTCTTTCAAGAGTGTTCCTCCAAAAATATCATATTAATTTAGAGAAGTGGTCTATAGCAGAAAAATAAATTACTTTTCTGGGACACTTAATCAATGAGCATGGTATACAACCTCATCTGGAAAAGGTGGCTGCTGTACAGTGTTTCCACATACCTAAAACTGTGAAACAGTTAAAATCTTTCTTTGGTCTATGCAACTACTACCACAAATTTTATGAGAACTTTGCTGGAGACACTTTATATCTTTCTAAATTATTAAAAAAGGTGAAAAGTGGCATTGGACTATTGAGCATAGTAATGACTTCGAAAAGATTAAAACAAATTTTCTTAAATATGTGATTTTAGCATACTCTGACTTCAGTAAAACATTTTATTTACAGACAGATTGTAGCCACTGCAGTCTGGGAGTAGTACTATTTTAACTTAATGATAATCATATGCCCAGGTATTATATTTCTTAAGCATGCACTTAAGAGGGGCAGAAATGAACTACTCCATCATGGAAAAAAAGACTTTAGCTGTTGTCAGGGCATTCCAGAAATTATACCAGTTCTTGTTAGGCTCTAAAGTGATTGTGTTGTCAGACTATAGAAGTCTGGCATTTTTAAATCACAGTTACTTAAATAGTGAAAGGCTTGTAAACTGGAGCTTGTATCTCCAATGATATAACTATAAAGTTATTTATATTGAAGGGAGAAAGAATATTCCTGTGGATATCCTTAGTTGCCACCCTATCTATCTGGTAGATAGAAACCCCAATATTCAGAACATATCAACAGTATGAATATTATGCAGGATGATTCTATAAAGGAATATTATAAAAATCTTTCTATGCTTCAAAATTAGGATATGAAAATAAATAGCATCCTGACTATCTTAAATAATCAGGATAATAAAACACAATAAATATATCAAAAGAGTGTACCAAAATATAAGTTATATCAAAATGTCTTAGTGTTTAAGATGAATCTTAATGATGGGGAATCATGGAGAATTGCAGTCCCACAATCTTTAATTGATAAATTAATAGTCTATATTCACAAAAAAATATGTTCATTATGGGGCTCCCAAAATTTTTTATGTATTAAAATCTATTTTCTATTATAGAAATAGTACAGTAGAATTATAGAAAACATTAAATCATCTGACATTTGTCTTAAATAAAAATATTGTAGTAGGTCCTATGCAGGTGTACTGCAACCTATAGTCCCTGATCGGCCTAACAAACTGTTAGCCATTGATTTTCACAGACCTCTTCCACCTTTTAACTGGCAAAAGTTTATCTTAGTTGCATATGATGTTTTCAGTAAATGGATAGTGGCTTATCCCACACCAAAAGCAGACACAAAGAATGTCATCAAATGTTTAATGGGAAAGCAATTTCATATTGTTGGTAAGCCTGATAGTATATTGACTGATCATGCAACTGCATTTGTCTCTCACCAATGGAACCACTGGATTCAAATTCAAGGTTCAAAACACATTATGGGTTCCATAAGGAATCATCAATCTAATCCTTGTGAGCACATAATGTGAGAGTTAAGTAGAATATTTCAAGACTATGTACCAGATAATCATATCTAATGAGTTTACATTTTTACCTCTTCTGGAGAATGAGTACATACCTTTCAAATCACATGCTATAAATTTTCCATGATTTATGAAAAATTATTATAATAATTGTCTTCATAAAATTGCAACAATTTCAATAATCTGCAAGTTGATATGCCATAATCAAATGTCCATTATCATTAACCTAGCAAACTAATCATAAATATTTTAAATGTCAGCTTCTTAGACAACATTCTAGCTTAACATTTTATTGAATGCATATGTTAAATTTCTCCCAAACGAATAGAAGCAAAACACAAATGGAAAATTATCCTTGTTTATTTGGGGCAAGTCATTTCTTCTGAATATATTTTATATTTGTAAATTTAATTAAAGGTTATAATAATTTAGAAGTCATACAAATTAGTATGTAAGAATTAGCATAAAATAATAGAGATAAATTATAATTATTCAGCAATATTATAGAGTTCTTCTATTTTCATCATTTAATTAAATTTGGAGTTTTTTAGTTTTTATCTTCTGTATATGATGACTGATAACAATAAGAAATAAAAAAGTAAAAAGTCTGTTATAATTTTTTTTTTAAAATATATATTTTTCACCTGGTTTGTTAAGTAATTATTTAAAATAGAATTGCCAAAAATGTGACATTCTTATATTAAAATTCCCTCAAAGCATTTAATTATAAAATACAAAGTTTTTCATTGAATTTAAGACAATGTAAAAGTAGGATATCTGAAAAAATTGCCTAGCTGTGTATTGTGGACTGTAGAGATATGAAATTAATAATTTTATACTGTTTTAGTAAAAAAAATATAATGGTTATAAACATTTAACACTATTAAAGATGCAGTCAGACCTGCTGGTCCAATGACCAGAAAGCAAGAGCCAATACCAACAACAGTAAACTGACTTTTATACCTCTTTGCTGACATGTGTCAAGATTAATTAAAACCTCCTACTCAATCTCCTAATTAAAAAATGTGACTTACAACAAGGGAATGATTATCAAAAATTATATAACTGATGGAATTCACATGATAATCCAAAGTCACAGACAAATATAAAAAGAAAATCAAGTAAAACTTATTAATTAAATATTTAGTAAGTTAAAATAAATAAGTATTTATATTTATCATATAAGATAAAATTATTAGCCCTTTTTTATATTTAAATTCATCAGAAGTATTAAGGTATTGTTTAACCCTTAATTGATTGAAATTAATGTTAATTTTTGTTTAAAACGCTGATATTTAAAAGTAATTATTCTAACATTTAAAAGAAAGAAACCAAAAATGCTTGTATGCACTCAATTTCTCATACATACACACACACACACATTCAAGGGGAGTTCTATTATATTTAAAGTATCTTTATTTAATGTGAAATAATTTACTAAACTTTAAGAATTTTTGTTGCAAGTCATTTACATTTTTAAATATTTATTACACAGAAATATTTTAATAAAGCTATCATTTAAAAAAAAAAACTATTTAAATAGCTGAATTTAAATGCTTATTGTGACAATATTAAATTTTATCTAGTTTTATTTCTTACAGTCTGCACAACTAAATATCAGTTGTTTTTTAAAACATCTCCTCCTTGCATTAGATTAACTATTATAGTAATATTTTTTTTTAAATAGCTGAATTTATATAATATTATATAATATGCATTAATATTGATTAAATTAAAATAAAATATTGCTAGACAAAGAGGATAATCATACTTACAACTTAATATTATTATTTTTATTTTATTTATTGTGTATATTATAATAGCAATTACTCTAAAGAAGTTTTATTTTTATTACTGCCAACAGAGAAAGAATTCAAAATCTCTATCATTAACCAATTGGTTTCAAGCTTATGGCTCATGTCAGTGAAGCAATGGGTCTACAGAAACTAGATCCAACATACAAACTCAAACATCAGCACTTATAAAATACGTTTCTATCAATTTGAGAGTCTGAAATTTGCAGACAAATAAATGTCTTCAAATCCTGCTTTGCAAATCAGGTAGCTATTTGGGTCGGATTTCAGCTCAGTTTCACGATATAGTAATGACTTCTGCAATATAGCATTGCAAAAGCCATCAGAGGTACACTTATAATAATTATAATATATATATATATATATATATATATATATATATATATATATATATATATATATATATATATATATATATATATATATATATATATATATATATATATATAATTAGTAAATGCGATCCCTGATATATAAATGATGTTTCACTCAATAGCTTGGTCAGGATTGTTATTGCTTTTATGCAGTCTGCAGTAGTCTTATTGCTTGCTACACACTATTATACTTTGACTGTGGATTTAACTTTATTTTTATAATGTAGATTACATTTATTAATTAATTTACATGTCTATTTACCAGTCTGGGGATGGAGACAATCTAAGATAAAGATGATTTCAATGCCTTCTCTTGTAGTAGCATTTATTATAATAAAAAAAGCTTGTTTAGAGCTCATTAGCATGCTCTTAATTATATATATATATATATATATTGTAATGGGATGGTGGATTCTAAAAGAGATAGGGGAGCACATCTTATTATGGTCGGACTTTGGGTCTTCAGATAGGATGCAAGTGATTACATGATGAAATACATAACCTATGATTGTACCTACTTCCAATAGCTCTACCTATTTTTATTAACCAAGATACAATTTGGGTCAGTTCATCCAATTCTCACCACTTTCTAGCCACGTTATACCACAGTATTCGAACTCAGGAAATAATAGCTTGAACTCTCTTATCAGGGAAGAAGATCACACTAAAAGTAGTTATTGCACCTCTATATAGGTGATAATTAATTACCAAAAATCAATTAAGCATAAGATATACAAAAAATATGTATGTGCAGAATAAGTATATATGTATTAAAAGTTATAATAAATGACTTAAATATGTATATGTATTTCCTATATCATATTAATAATATTGATAAGTGTACAACTAAATAAGATAATAATGCCTACGATGGATATATGAATAATGAAGAGTTATAAAGCTGATGGTGGATATAGAAATAATGATGAGTTAGAGACAAAATTAAAAAAATGAATTATATAAACATTTATTGATTAACAAAAAAAAAAAATATGAATAACAATTAAATCTGATGCATGTAATTGATTTTGTCAAGGATGAATCTCTACCATATCGATATCTATAATGATAATAATAAAAATAAAATTCTTTCCCTAAACTTAATGGTAGAAGTTTATGTACTTGACTAATTATTTACAACAACGAATATGTAAAATTATAATATGTATATGTGATTGCGATTTTAGCTGACTAATTTAAAATATGTATACAAACATAACAACAACAAAAAAATCTTTGTTGTCTAGATAAATCAATGGTTATAAATCATTGATTTATAAAAGCAATATAAAAATAAGCTTAATTAATAATAAACAAATAAAACTCTATCATTGTGTTTTGCTTACTATAAGATAATATTAAAATTTCTTACCTTTCAATTTCCTATATGTTGTCAAAAGTCAGTCAGATGGGGAGGTCAAATATTAAAATCTAATTTCCCCCCTCATTACTCTCATACAGAATTTCTCTAAAATTATAATTATAATACATTAGCTTCCAATTGTAGAAAATGATATTAATACATAAAATTTATAATAGACAAAATAATAAAACAAAAATTACAATTCTTATCCCATTATGTTAATTAAAGTTCTATGAGTCTGCTGGAAACCGTTTATTTGCTAAACAAATTCATATGAATGAAGATGAAGTTCTGCTCCCACGAAGAATAGAAATTTCTTGTCTGCGTCAAAAAATAATAATGTTCTCCAATTATCCTGTCTTGGATTTGGTTAAGCATTTTATTTAAAACAAAGATGGTTTTCAAGTTTCTTCTAAATGGGCAGGTAAAATCTTTAACTTTTCATGGCTTTATTGATGATGTATTATTACCCCATGGTATAACCTTTTCAGCCAGAATTCATGATAAAAAATAATATATATTTGTTGATTCATTTGCTTCTCAATATTTCAATGATGATATTATTATATATCAAAATAATTAATTATTGAATATTACTGCAACACATGCATTTAACTAAAATTGTCTAAGTAGCAAATAATTAAATTTTTACTTTCAAATTAGTTCTTCCATTTCAAATGATTGCTTCAAAAAATTCAGCTTTCAATCATTTTGATTAATTTTAAAAAAATATATATGTATTTAAATTTGAACATTCACATCCATTTTGTATTTGAATTTATTTTTAAGCAGAAAAAAAAAGTTCTATTTCCAATGCAGAAGACAGTATAACAATTAATACTGCATTGTAGGTCATGTGAAGTTTTTTAAGCATTTTAACCTTGATATTTCCTATTGATTAACAGACATAATATAAATGAATGGGATTATAAATAAAAATAATAATTTATAAATATTTTAAATTTCATTTCTACAAATGGTTATTATGTGTTTAGATTTTAATTCAGTCATTGTTTTTATTTTTATTTTAAGTTTATGTGTAAGTTTTTTGGTATAGTTCTCCCCAGTTAGTAACATAGAAGACATTTTATTCCAGTATTAGTATACATATCTATTCATTTTTTTCCTAGTAATTTAATAGTTTTTATTACTTCTTTTAAAAATAAAAAGATGTTTATGTAAATGTATGTGTTGAAAAGAAAAAATGTTTATATGATAATTTGCTTGGCAATTTATTGGTTAAGCGAACATGTCTATGTGGCTCCAATTGGTAGAATGTCTTAAATAATTAGATGGTGTATAAGGTTTTAGCTCATCACTACAACACCCCTTCACTTACAGGGTTAAAATTTTAACTTATAGATAGAATGTTATCACTAACATATAAGTATGTGTTTGTTTAATGCTGGATTGAGATGGGTTTCAATGAAGGGTTTTAAAAATTTACTCCAATGTTGCTTAATTTTATCAGCTATTCTTTCAAAATTACTTTGCACTTTTTTATGGTTCAATCATATATAATTTAAAGTGTGATTTGAACTTAGGGTTTTTTCTTTTATTCTTATTGTTGGTTATGTGGACTAAACAATTAACTGGTAATGTCTCTATTTAGATGGCACATAAATTTATTTGCTAGCCTTCATCCTGCTTTTTTTTGAGTCTTGCTTGATTTTTTAAGGTCTAACTAAATATTAGAGCATCCATCACTCTGAAAAGATTGACACTTCTGTCTCAGTTAATGTCAAGATAATTCAATGCTTTTAAAACATTAATCTGGATATATCCTCATCAACAAAAAATATTAATATAATATCCCTAGATATACTCATTTTTTTAATCACCTAGATTTTCCCTGATATTGATTTTATCTCTTACTATCTTTAATTATCACTTCTAGTTATTATTCCAGCTGGGTTATTCATTCTATAAGGCAACTGTATGTTCATGTAGAGAGTCCAAAATATGGTTTTAAGATACAGGCATTATATGTTCCACATATCTCTCCTCCAATATCAATCCAATATCCATTATGACCAGATTGTTTTACTATTGTAAATGGTCCTTCATATTGATTAAAAAACTTATGGTAAATATGATCTTGTGGTTTACTTACATGATGGTTTTTATCAAGATTTTGTCCCTATTTTATAATCATAATATACTTTTCATTTTTTATCTTTATTTCTTAGTTCAGCCATTTTCTTGAGTCTTTCATATGCTTGTAATCTTTCCTGTTCCACATTTATTTCTGTGGGATATACTGGTATAGGTATGAGTTGATACACTCATTGATGGTCTTACATATGTATACTTTTATCTAAAATAATATTATATTCGGGTCCATTGCATTCTAATGCTGCTATGTTAACTTATACCATACATTTATTTTATTAACCATAAATAATGGTTTAGTGTTTAAAAATTGTAGGTGCATCTATTTATGCTCTAACTGTTTTTGAAACATTCATAAAAACAATTTTATATATTCTTAAAAATAATATTTATATAAAAAGGTAACCAAATTAGCATTAACTTTTTAGTATTAACTTTTTTTAAAAAAAACATTATATTATCTCAAAATAAAAATTTATATTCATAAGCTTTTGAGTTGTGTGTTGTACAAATTCCAAATTGCAATCTTTGAGGTCCATCCCTATATTAGATTTTTAAGCACTAGTATTTCTATGTTTAATGAATGTAAAAGGACCATCATATGTATTGCATAGTTTATGAAACTGGCAATCTCTTTGTTTAGTGATTTCCAATATGGCATTTTCTACCATGTTCCAATTGTCTTGCCTATCTGTGCCATCATGTCACTTAAATGCCACAGCAAACATCTAAAATTGTCATAGCCTTTGTTATTATCAAAAATTCCTAGTTTGGTGATTGTGGTGACTTATCATGGTAGCAGTCTTGTGTGTTAATAATACTATATTCTGATAGCTACTATATAGTTCATTGATATCTTGTCTGGAGAATATTTTAATTCTGTTTTGATGGAAAATATGAGTATGATGGAATCTTTTTAAATATATATCCAATTCATTTTCCATCTCATCTTCTTTCATGTATTTTTCATGATACCTTTAAAATATAAGATTGTCCCACTTATCGTGAATTTATTAAGGTGGTTAGCCTTATGAATTTGAGAGCTTAGTTGTAATTGAGATGTGGCAGTATCATCTAACTGTTCTTGTCTCAACTTATGAGATTCATAATCTATCTCAAACCTTATGCTATCTCTGGATAGGTTTGTTGAGTGGTATTAACTCTCTTTCTGACTTTGTAGATGTATATGATCTCTTGGTAATGTAGATATTGCATTCATGGGATTAATTAGCTGGGTATGTACTTGTATAGGTGATATCAAAATATCTGTGTTAATTTTGAGATGATGATCCTTTATCTCAGCTCTTACCTGTTGTGAGAAAATGGATTCTGAATTATGGTCATTTATTCCACTAAGATTTTTAACAATAATCTCCAGATCATTTTCTACTTCATTTTCTAATTTTTGACTATCCTGAGTCCTGTGCCTTGTTTCTGTTTTTTTGCATTTTCATGGTTTCTGAGTCTTGAAGACTCTCTACTTCATTCATATCTACATTTCTTTCTGGGCTTAACAGATTTTGATCAATGACTTCAAAAGTTTTGTCATGCAATTCCACTTCATTATTTAATTGGGATTGAAGTTGCTCAATTTTGGTGTTAATGACATTAAATTCTTCCTGAATTTTGTTTTGGTGTCTATCCTGTTCAACAAATACTTCTTCTTTAAAATATACATGATATTGTTGTACTTCTTTATATTTAGTGTCTAGTTGACTGGTGATAGTGTACTTGAATTCTTCCAATCTCTGTTGACAACTTATGTCTTTCTCATCAATCGGCTACATTATCCCTTCCATTTCTTGCTTTAATTCTGTATTATATTTTTGCACATTTTTAATTTCTGTTTTCATTTGTGCTTCCACCCTTTCTATATCTGATTTCAAATTTTCTCTCAAACAATTTATACTTTCTTTCACCTTGACTTCAATACTATCCACATCCTTTCTAGTTTCCATATTAACTATTATACTATCCATCTTATTGTTTAAGTCTGACATATCGGCCTTGGTAGCCATAGTTGTCTTTAAATTGTTCATATCTACTTTCATGCTATTCATATTATTGTGTATTTCTGATATTCCTTCCTTAGTCACAAAAGTAGCTCTCATGCTCTCTGTCTTAATATTTATATCAGTCTTCATAGCATCCATCTTATAATTCACTCTTGTTTCTATACCATTTATCTCTTCTTTTATACTATCTATATTACTATCCAATTTTATTTTTATATTATCTAACTTAGCTTCCATGCTGTTCATACTTTTGTTTAACTCTATTGTTTCTTCCTTAGTTACCATGGTAACTTTTGAACTTTTTTTACTTTTACTCATGCTGTCTATCCTACTATTCATATCACTCTTTATGATGTTAATAATGTATTCCTTTTCTCTTTTTATTTCTTCATTCATGTTATCCATCATTGTTTCTATACTATTCATCATAATCTTTATACCATCATTTACTTTAGTTTCTACACTACCCATCTCAGTTTTAATATCCATTTTTATACTTTCAATATCAGTCTTTATTTTAGTTTTCATCCTATCCATATCAGTTTTTATTTCAGTTTTCATTCTATCCATATCAGCCATTATACTATCCATCTTGGCATCCATATTATTATTTATCCTCATTTCCATACTATTCAAATCTGCTTTCATACAATTCATTTTGCTGTTCAGATCAATATTCGTGCTATTTATATCAGTCTTAGTTGCCATTTTTGCTTCCAAATTGCACAAACTTTCTTTTATCTTTGTCATCATCATTTGGCATATTTGTTGCATGATCATCATATTCTCAGTAGTTTTTGCTATTTCAGCTCTGGGTGTTTGAGTGACTTCATTGGAAAGGGTCTCATGAATTTGAGAAAATACTTGATTTTCAACATATATCTGTGGAGAATGATTAGCTTCTTTAGAAATTACTTGTGATGGTGTGATTCAAGTACCTGAGTTAGTTTTATTTGTACTTGGTGCAGTCTTTCATAAATCAAAATTAAAAGGGCACTTTTTCTTTTCACCTTTGATAATCTGAGATGTCCAACAAGTCGGAAATTCAGGTTCAAATAACATTTTTGCAGTAAAAGAATGTTGATTACCTAGATCAGATTCACAAATAAAACCATGTAAATCTTTTTGTAAGATGATAACTTGACCCTGTTTGTGTGAATGGTTAATGACGATCTCATCAAACCCTTTACAAGTAAAAGACCCAATTTCCTATGTTTAAACATGTTGAATCAAGTGAAGATAGAATAAATTGACTAGGAGTACCAGGTTTAACTTGGTTGCATGGACTCCATAGTCTTTCCAAAACCTGTTTCCAATCACCTGTATCATATGTTTTACTATTCCTACTTATAGTAATAGATTTTCTATCTGACATAAACTGAAACCATCCTATTCTATCTTTGGGTAACTCTAAAGCTATGGCATCACTCCAAATATCAAGATAATATTGTTTGCAAACAATGCACCATTTATGCCAGTGATAAGGTTGACCAGATAAAAAAAAAAATTAGGAAGATTTGATTCCATGTAAATAATTTTCTCTTACTCATAATTATTATGAATAAAAAAATTTTTAAATTTATTTATATAAATTACTTTCCATTCAAAGTTATAATATATGTAAGCCATAAAATTTCATGCTTCTGGTTAACATTAAAATTTTATTTATAAATTTGAAATATATTATTTGGTTTATTAATACAAGTGAATATATATATATATATTACAACAAGATTCACCATTTTTCATATATATTTTACGCATATATGT
>JAQFVV010006340.1:1711486-1904937 GCA_028023455.1 Epiperipatus broadwayi
ATTTTATTTTACGCATATATGTAGTCTTGTACGATTGCATGTATGTATATATAACAATACACATGTATGCGTAATGGTTTAAAAGAATATTTTTCTTAAATTATTCCATTTTATTGCCACAGCATATTTATGAGCATCAATTTATGACCTCAAGCACCAATCCCATGATTCTATAAGAATTATGCTGGGAGAACTGGAATACCAATATGGAAATGCCCCTGGACTAGCTTAGCTCAGGGCTGGTGGCAAAATTTATCGGCAGTAGATCTAACTCTCTTTTTTTTTTATTTTAAAAAAAAAAACTCATAACATAAAAACAAAACAAAAAAAAAAACATTCATTTTATATACATTTATTAGCTATGATATTTACGTATGTATAAAAAAATATATATTATTTACTTAAGTTAAATTAGTGTCTTTTTTAAACCAAAGATTCATATCAGTTCTCTTTTTTATTTGTTTGCTCCTTTCTCTTTTTGCCAAAACTCCCACACACACATATGCTATTATATGTATTTTGCACCGAAGATTTAATTGGACTAATTTATACACTAAAAAATTCCGTAGTAAATAGTTTGACCTCTCCGGGCAAAGAAAATAAATTTTAAGTTCACAATTGTGTCAAATAAACAGTTTTCTCAAATTCATGGAGTAAGCTTACTAATAGTGACATATATAGATGTAATTAGAAAGAAAATACCTGGTTTCCCTGGGGAATTGATCGAATCCTCTTGGTAAAAATGGAATCTCCAGTCCTTTGTCAGTGAACAAACTTTGTTTTCTTTTTCTTTGAAGTTCGGGTTCCATCGCTAAAGTCTGTTTATTTATTTATTTATTTCTCTTCTGGCAATTCAATATTGTTGCTTATTGAGGCGAATTCTCCGGGCTTGATGTCCCTTCTCCACTATCGGCAGCTGCTATACATTCGGGGGCAAAGAATTTGCACCCTCTGCATGTTGAAGCCTCTACCCCAGCCTGACCGTATTTTATCAAAATGTATATCACATTGACCGTCCGCTTTCTTCTACCTCTAAACTTATACTCAATAATTAATTTAATTTTTTTTTTTATTCAAACTTATCTTTTTTTCACTCTTTTTTTAAATTATATTTCCATTCCCATTCCATATGCCTTTGTTAAAATGCACCACAAAAGCTTTTTACACTTATTTCTTTCCAATTAATATTTAATTAGTATTAGACATTCCATGATTTTTATAATAATTACTTCCATTGTTCTGCAAAATTAGTCTGCCATCTTGTTATTTAAAGTTCTTTTGTTGACTTAATATGTATATATTTAAAAGTTTATCAAACAAAATATTTTTTATTTTTATTTTGTGAATTTTTCACTTTTAATGGTTCAAAAACACACTCACACATATACATAGCAATGTGTATAGCTGGGTTTGGCAAAAGAGAGAAAAAAATCAGAGCAAGTGTATAACCCCCATACCTCTTCTATGAGTTCTTTTTAATTAAAATAACTAAATCTATTCTGTACAACCATGCAAATGACCGTTGATTGTACATCAAACTGTAAATATTAATTTTGTTAGTAAAGTAATATATATATTTTTAATAATACGTTAGTAATAAGATATATATATATATATATTTTTAATAATGTGTTAAGTATACGAATATGTATTTGTCTAATTATCACAACAGGGTTTGATTATACCTGCCCTGTTACAATACCCTCCTCCCGGAAGCCTTCAAATACGGTCTATGTATTTGAATGGCTCCTAAATATCATGAACCATTCATACCGGCATGAGGCTTGAGGAAATGAGCATTGTGTGATCCTTTTACCTCTTGCCCAGTATTCACCCAGAATGCATTATCCCCCTGACACTTAACAATAGGGAAAGGTCCCTCATACAAACTGCAAAACGTTTTACAGATAAATTTCCCCGGTTCGCTCACATGTGGGGTTTTCCCCATGACTAGGTCACCCACTTTAAACTGATGAGGCCTCTCCAGTGTATGTTTGTTTCTTTCCTGTTCCATTTCAAAAGTGTATGATATACCTGCTTTTGGTCCTCCTCCACATTTATTGGCTTTTCCTTTGGTCCTGGTATTTTGGCCTTGATTAATTTAGGGGCATGTTTCCCAAATTGGAGCCACATGGGAGAGAACTCTGTGGATTCATGAACTTCCCAATTTATGTAGTTCAGTATTTCTGGAATCTTTTTAATCCAACCTCAGTGATTAGTTGGGATATATGTCCTAAACAACCTACCCAACTCACGCATCACTCACTCACATGGGTTCGATTGTGGATTCATAACTGATGTCAGTATATGTTGGATCCCTGACTTCTGAATCCATGCTTTCCATTTTCCAGAGATAAATGGTGTGCCATGATCCGATAGGATGCTTTGAGGTTTTCCTATCACTGTAAAATATTCCTTTTCAAGGAGACGTATGGTGTTTCGGGTATTTACTTGAGTCATGGGATATGCAGCCACAAATTTACTAATAGATCATACACCACCAACATGTATTTTTTTTATTGAAGGCGGGCAATGGCCCATAATAATCTATCGCAATCATCTCACATGGCTTCTTTGGAATTATGGAGGTCATTGGGCCTGCATAATTCCTATTAGCAGGCTTAGTTGTCTAACAAAGTTCACATTGCCTGATCATTCTCACAACTGTCCAATGCATGCCTGGCCAATAAAACCACTGTCTGAGCCACTTTTCGGTTTTCCATATCCCATAGTGTCCATATATTTGGTGGACATGAGTCACCACTGCATTCCACATTTTCTGGGGTATTACAGGTCTCCAACTATCTGGTCCCCTTTTGTTCTGTATTGGAGAACAGCTTGGTCAAGTTTGTATCCGTTGATCCAAATTCTGGATTCATCATTGTTTTTTTTTGTATTCCCTTTCAGTTGTGCAATTATTTGACTTAACTGGGCATCCTCCCTCTGACACTGGGCTAATCTCTTAAGGTCATTCTCTACCCATTCATTAATCCTTAAGTCTAATCCTGCCATATATACATTTTCAGCTTTAAGATGACATGATGGCAAACACACTGGGTTACGGCTAAGAGCATCAGCTATAATATTATCTGACTCCTTACAATGCTTTACCACATAATTATACTCTTGGAGGTATAGGCTACACTGTACCAACCGACTATTTGTCAGATAACTATGGTTAACAAATTCTAAACTCTTATGATCCATAACCACAATTATTTTTGATCCCAACAACAATGTGTGGAGTTTTTGGAATGACCAAACAATGACCAAACTTCCTTTTCTGTGGCAGTGTAATGCTGTTCTGGACCCTTGAGCAACCTACTTAAAAAATACAGCACTTTTACATGACCATCCTCTTGAATCTGTGATACTGTTGCTCCCAGCCCTTACCCAATGCTGTCAGTCTGCACTACAAAAGGTTTCTCAAAATCGGGAAAAGCCAGCATTACATGTTTCATGAACCCTTGCTTCACCCTCTCAAATGCCTGGCTTTGCTTATCACCCCGCTCCCACACTACATCTTTTCTCAGTAATCTAATTAGTGGTTTCATATGTTGAGCAAACTGCTCCTGAAAACGGTTGTAGAAGTTACACATACCCAAAAAGGATCGTATCTGCTTTTTGGACCTAGGAATTGGGAAACCTTCAATGGCTGAGATTTTATCTGGGTGTGTACGGACACCCTGTGATCCTATAAGGTGGCCCAAGAATGTAACTTCCTCTTGAAATAGCACACTTTTCTTCATGTTTACCTTGATCTCTTTATTCCAACATTCCCTTAAAAACATTTCCACCTCTTTGGTATGTTCTTCCATAGTAGCCAATATCACCAATACATCATCCACATACATTGTAACTATTTTCTTGACTTCAGCAGATAATACCTGATCAAATCATCGCAGTAAACCAGCCCCACTGTTAATCAGGCTGAATGGCATATGGTTAAACTGATATGAGCAGCTGTCATATCTAAAGGCAGTATACTTATGATCTTCTGGATGCAGCCTTATCTGTCAATAGCTTGCTGTCAGTTCAAATGTTGAAAAACAATTTTTTTTAAATCTTCCAAGTAATTCTTGCATGGGTGGTGGTATGTTACAATCTGGGACCATGATTTTATTCAACTGCCTTGCATCGAGACATAACCGTACGGAATTATCCTTTTTCTTGATGACGACTATCAGGTTACAATAAGCTGAAGAGTTTTTTGATACAATACTTCATTCCAACATTTGATCTATCTGCTCCTTTACCTGCTTCCTATATTGATGAGGAATTAGGTATGATTTTGTCTTAAATGGTTGTGTTTCATTTACTTGAATCCTTTGTTTGAACCCTGGGATCACGCCTGGCCTGTCTGAAAATACCTGATTGTATTCTTTCAGTATCTTTTTTAGTATTTTCTTCCCTTTGCCCCCAGTTATCTTCACCTGGTCTATTTTTTCTATTATCAAATCATCATTGTGTTCTTTGACAACTTTCACAGCACCTATTGAACTATTTGTGCTATCCATTATAAATCCAACCACCTCCCCGTTACATGTGTCTTGTCTACTTTCATAGTTCAACTTGCACTTATATTTGTATAAAAAGTCAGTTCCCAATAAAACATCACAAATCAAATTTTTCATGATTAGGAATACATGGGGGCAACTTACTCCATGGATTTTGACATCCAGCCATATTTGTTTGGGTTCAACCTTGGCCTTTCTGTTGTTGGCCATTGCCACTTGTACAGCTTTCAATTGTAGAACAGGTATATTTGGTTGTTCTCTGGTGAGTTTATGATACAGTCTTTCTGTTATTACAGAGATCTGACTCCCTGAATCAATATGCACTTGTACTTTGGTCTGTCCTGCTGCTATCTTTATTTTCAGATATGTTTGGCATGCATAACTCAGTACACGGTCCTCCCATGAACAAATTAGGTTCTCCATGTGGTTTGAGTTCAGTTGCTGTCTGAATATTATGTCTTTCCTTTGGTCTATTTCCTTTTTCTCTCAAATCCGTCTCATTTCCACACTTATTTCCATTTGAGTCAATATCCCATCTAGTTCTTTAGATGGGTTATCTCCTTCTTTCTCTAGCATCAACCTTATTATTATTGGCAGATTTCTGCAGATGGTCTTCACAATCTGTTTCTCTGACAAATTACATGCTTCTAATGTCCTAAGTGTGGCTACTTGACACCTAAAAAAATGAACATATTCCTCTGGTCCATCCTCTTGAAACTTCTCTCTTATCAATTGCGATCTAATGTTGTCCTGCCTTTCTTCACTCCAGAAAACTCTCTCTAGGGCTATCTTGTAATCTAAAAATGTCTGCGGTTGGTTTAGCAATGAATTCTACCAATCCATGGCCTGCCCTTCTAGGTGGTAAGATGTTATTATCGTTTTAACCTTGTCTGGTGTTCCAGAACACACAAAGTATCTTTGCAGACACCTAAGGTGCTCTACTGGCATCTCTTCCTTCTTCCCTCCATATACTTTTACTCTTATCAACTCCATCCTCTTTATGTGATGTATATATATTTTTCTATGTGCTAGGTTCCGAAATCCCAAACCCCCATAGCACGGTGCTGCTCCCTTCCCGGACTTTCTTACACCTTCAATATTTTTTAAGTATATATATTTATAATTTTACCATGGACCAATTGATATTTCATTTTGTTGTTTCAACTTACTCTTGTGTTTCACTTTTATAAAACCCCGTTTTGAAAACTAGTACAGATAGACTATTGTTATTTCAACACCTTCGTTTCAAAGTTAGTTTCAAATTCAGAAATTGTCGAATGATTATAAAAGCAAAAAGTGAAAATATATTAAAAAACATAGCTACTGTGTGGGTGTAAATTAAATATAATTCATTTCTCGAAGGTCTTTTAAAACGACATCAATTTAATATATATATATATATAAATTATTTTTATCTGGTCATGACATCTTATAGGAATAAGTGACAGAAAACCAAAATAATTATTTTATATCTAATTAAAATGGATTAATTATAAAGGTTAACCACTTAAAACACTCGTTTACTTTTTTCTTTTAAAATATCTGTACTAATTTAAAAAAAAAAAAAAATCAATCGCGAACAATAAAACATTTACGTTCATCATTTACAAAAAAAAATCCATAACAAACTGAAAGTTCTTAAAAAAAAAACCAGTCTAACCTAAACTGATTACTTTATGAAACGTTTTTATTTTCTGCACTCAGTTGGTATTTTTCATATAGCCTAAAAAGTTTTTTTTTACTTATAAAACTCAATATTACCTACATCCAACTCTGCCAATATAATATAACTTCCGTTATTAGCTAAAACAATAATGATCTGACAAAACCGATATGTATACATTTATTTACTTTCTCAAAAAAAAAAAATCATGCTAAATTCTTTCATATTTTTCTTTTCCTCGTTGACCTACTTCTCTTTGATGTCATTTCATTGGGACTCCATTATAACGGGATTCACAATTTCCATATATATTTTACGCATATATGTAGTCTTGTACGATTGCGTGTATGTATATATAACGATACACGTATATGCGTAATGGTTTAAAAGAATATTTATTTTTAAATTATTCCATTTTATTGCCCCAGCATATTTATGAGCATCAATTTATGACCTCGAGCGCCAATCCCATATTTCTATAAGAATTATGCTGGGAGAACTGGAATACCAATATGGAAATGTCCCTGGACTAGCTCAGCTCAGGGCTGGTGGTAAAATTTACCGGCAGTAGATCTAACTCTCTTTTTTTTTATTTAAAAAAAAAACTCAACATAAAAACAAAACAAAAAAAAAAAAAAAACATTCATTTTATATACATTTATTAGCTATGATATTTACATATGTATAAAAAAAATATATATTATTTACTTAAGTTAAATTAGTGTCTCTTTTAAACCAAAGATTCATATCAGTTCTCTTTTTTATTTGTTTGCTCCTTTCTCTTTTTGCCAAAACTCCCACACACACACATATGCTATTATATGTATTTTGCACCGAAGATTTAATTGGACTAATTTATATACTAATAAATTCCATAGTAAAAAGTTTGACCTCTCCGGGCAAAGAAAATAAATTTTAAGTTCATAATTGGGTCAAATAAGCAGGTTTCTCAAATTCGTGGAGTAAGCTTACTAATAGTGACATATATAGATATAATTAGAAAATAAATACCTGGTTTCCCCAGGAAATTGATCTAATCCTCTTGGTGAAAATGGAATATCCGGTCCTTTGTCAGTGAACGAACTTTGTTTTTTTTTTTTTTCTTTGAAGTTCGGGTTCCATGGCTAAAGTCTGTTTATTTATTTCTCTTCCGGCGATTCAATATTGTTGCTTATTGAGGTGAATTCTCCAGGCTTGACATCCCTTCTCTGCTATCAGCATCGGACCCTCTGCACATTGAAGCCTCTACCCCAGCCTGACCATATTTATAAAAATGTATATCACATTGACCATCCACTTTCTTCTACCTCTAAACTTATACTCAATAATTAATTTAATTTTTCATTTTATTCAAACTTATCTTTTTTTTCACTCTTTTTTTTAATTATATTTCCATTCACATTCCATATGCCTTTGTTAAAATGCACCACAAAAGCTTTTTATACCTATTTCTTTCCAATTAATATTTAATCAGTATTAGACATTCCATGATTTTTATAATACTTACTTACATTGTTCTGCAAAATTAGTCTTCCATCTTGATATTTAAAGTTCTTTTGTTGACTTAATATGTATATATTTAAAAGTTTATCAAACAAAATATTTTTTATTTTTATTTTGTGAATTTTTCATTTTTAATTATTCAAAAACACACTCACACATATACATAGCAATGTGTATAGCTGGGTTTGGCAAAAGAGAGAAAAAAATCAGAGCAAGTGTGTAACCCCTCATACCTCTTCTATGAGTTCTTTTTAATTAAAATAACTAAATCAATTCTGTACAACAATGCAAATGACCATTGATTGTACATCAAACTGTAAATATTAATTTTGTTAGTAAAGTAATATATATATTTAATAATACATTAGTAATATATATATATATATATATATATATATATATATATATATATATATATATATATATATATATATATATAATGTGTTAAGTATACGAATATGTATTTGTCTAATTATCGCAACAGGGTTTGATTATACCTGCCCTGTTACAATATATATATATATATATATATATATATATATATATATATATATATATATATATATATATATATATATATATATATATATTGTGACCTTCTGAATGGGCTCAAGTAAATAAGCTGTGTTACATCAGTAATGAATAACTGCATTGTACTAAAAAAAAATGAAATCGCATTAAAATTATAAAATTTTTCTATTAATGGTTCAAAAATTCATATGTGGGCCAACTGTGCATTTTGATTAGCAATTTTTCAAGCATTTATTGTTATTATTATAATTTTATAGTGTTTAATACAAGGAAGGGAGTGGATTATTACAGAAAGTGTTATGATAGTAGTTGGATTGATGCAAAGTTTGTTTTATTTATTTATAAGATAGTGTTAGTGTTTGTTTAATGGTTTTCTGATATATTATTCATTGACACCCATTTATTTACTAATATTGTAGTCAGTTGTAACCCATAGACATATTAGGTATGTTTTAGTTAGTATAATTTAATATTCACATAGCAGCATATATGTATGAATGTATCATTATCTCATTTCCATTTCATATCCTAATTACAACAAACAATATCAAACTTACAATAAAACATTTAAATTACAATAATTATCTTTAATAATTTTGCAAAAATATATATATTTTTAGTGACTAATGAATGTTTGAATTAGTAAATTATTTGACCAACTTAAATAATATCATAAACCATTTTATTTAATAGTTGATTGATATTCATTTGTTTCAAAGTTAAGAAAAGAGAAAAAAGTTTTGTTTTTTTTTTGATTTGACTTCATTGTGAAGGTCAAAATATTAATTAATTGATTAAATGTAAAAAAAAAGAACGTGGGAGTTAAGCTTTGGCTGATCAGGTGACATTTTTGTTTGGTGGGGAGATTTTTTTTAAAAAACTGATAGTTAATAATATTTAAAAAAAGACATTAACTTTTGTAATTTCAACAAGTGTACTTTTTATTTTTCTGCTGCTATTAAGTATATCTCTTTCCAAAACAGTTTAAAATGAAACTTTAAAACAGCCTTTTCATGAAGCTCATTATTGAAACTCCAGACGTTTAAACTTTATTGGGGAATGTTTGAATAAAAGTATAAAGGTATCAATCTTGCTTCTTTTTTCTAATTAAAACATTTAAATTAACACTTTCATTTTTTTTAAAGATGTGCTTTTCTGATATTAACCTTATGTTAGTTAATTTACTTTTATTTATCTTCGTTAAAAAGAATATCAAAATGCAAGAACTTTATAATTTTTTAAGTCCCATGTGTGATGTTTATAATTTTTGTCGTCATGGATGTATATTCAGACCTGTTTAACAAAATTTACTTTGATAAACTCTCTGTTTAACTTATATTTTACATATACAAAAGTGAAGTTAAAAGTTAAAAGGATATGTGTACTTGTTTATGTGTTTGATATTTAATAATTATTGCGGAATACCAACTTTATATCTTATTTTATGCTTATAAAATAATATGTTTTATTAAAGAAATATAAATATGACTTACCCAGAATAATTAATTACTACTACTTACCAAATATAGATGTCTAAATCGAATAGAAGAACTTTAGTATCACATATTTCTGTTCTCTTCGATATACGGATATATGCGTTAATGTTTAAGAAAATACAAATTGCTTGTGGACAATTATCAGCAATTTATTAAAGTTAATAATGCAAATACCAATCTATAAATTATGAAAGTGAATATTTTCTGCAGAAAAATATGTTAAGTTATCATTGAATTAAATACCCTAGATGTGCTTAAAAATAAATAAGAAAATATACCAATTAAAAGCTGAAACTGTCTTTCCACGTATTTATTATTATAAATATTTATCGTTATGTGTGATATATAAGTAAACTCTATTAGCTTTTGACTAAAGGACATTGGATGTTTACTAAATTAATTGTGAATTATAACTGTTTTGTCCTACAAGAACTTATTTTATGTTTCATATTCTTTTTAAACATGCACTCATTTTGGAATTCATCTCTGTATCATTTATTAAGCTTGAAAAGGAACTTTGCAAGTGAATATATATATATTTAAGTTAAAAGAAGAATGACTCTATTTATTTATTTTTTATTTATTGTTTTTTTTTTTCTTTCTGATGAAAACCAGTCCTCTGGTTGAAATATAATATTATTTATTGGATTTATAAGTCTTTTTTTTTTGTTTATATATATATATATATTTATATATCATAGATAGTTAGACAGATTTAGTGTTGTATGTATTTAATATTATATGTTTATTTAATTTTTGAGCTTCAAGAACATCTCAGGATAGTCTATCCATGAAAACGATGTATATGCCGGTAAAATCTTATTGCTCAAGTGTGATTTGTTTTTTTTTATTTGAAAGTGAAACATATATATATTTTGGGTATATTATTAAAGATGGTTCAATCTTATATATCTTTCTTTATCTTGAAGTGAGAATTAATTTCAAGAGTAGCTAGAGAATAAAAAAAAAAAGAATATTGTGTTAGAGGTAATAAAACTTAATTTATTAGATAGTGGCTATTTAAAGTATAAAAAAAAACATGTTCATAATAATTAATATTATTTAAATTTGAAACAACTGAATGTCTCATTTAAACTAAAATTTATATTTTAATATGTTATGCATCTGTCGTAACTTTCACATATTATATAACTTAGAATTGTTTTTCATACTCTTCTTTATGTGTTTGTGTGTCTATTCTGTGCAATTATTATATTTACTTAATAAACATTTAGTTTTATAACTATTTCTCAATCTGCCAGCATATAATGCTAGATATGTAGAAGAGCTGTGAAAAAGGAAGTTCTTCTTGATATGCTCTATGTTTGTAGGGATGAAAATTTTTCTCCTTAGTATATTTTTAAGAATTTTGCAATGAGTGGAGCCTATTTTAGATTGCATACGTATGTATTATGAAATGATATTTATGAAGTCAAGTGACATTTTCCCATTGTTTGTTTGGTGATGAGAAAAATTCCACCAATAGTGTATTTCAGATTCACATAAGTTATTATTGATATATTAGTTAAAGAGTTTGTTCGCTTTTCATGTGCTGGACTCCTCTTGAATGTATAGTTTGTATTATCATAAAATATAGCTCGGTGTAATTCAGTCAGTGGTCGGATAAATGGTTAATTTAAATTCTTTATTCAATATTGGAATATATATAGTGTTCTATTTGCTGGTAGATGTATGACAGTGTCCGAAATTAAATTGATAATGTGAAGAAATATTGTTTTCTATTATTATTGCATGAGATGTAACACACACACATAATGTAAATAATGTCGCAAATATAAAGGTATAATATTGCTAAGTTTATATATCTGATAATAAACATTATACAGTATATCATGTTGAATTTGCCATAAGTTAAAAATCATCAAATCATCCGTATGATTAGTGTTTGTTTCTATTTTATTTTGTATGCCTGAAATTGTAGGTATTTAAAGTGATTATTTAACTAAGATTATTTAAAGTTGCTCTGTTGATAGACAAATGTATTCACTTGTTTTATTCCAACGGTTGATAGTATATCCTCACCAAAAGTGTATATTGTGCCCAATAATATAATGTATGATTTATTCTGTGTTGTATTTTGATAACAATTATTTAGATAGCATGGATATTCAAAGTCAGAATATTAAGGTATAATTTGTTAGCTAATTTACGTTTATAAATATGTCAATAATAAATTGTGTAATATGTAATGGGGGTAATCCTAAATTTCAATTAATAAATTTGCCTGTAAATTTTAAAATTAAGACAAAAGTCTTATTCTGATATTATTTACTTTTAAGTAAACCTTAAGTGTAAATAAAAGCCTTGTTTATTATTTAAAACTGTGTCTCGTGTTATTCTTATATGCATTCGAATTTTGGTTTCCACATCTCCATATTTCATACATCTATTACAAAATTAAATATATTATTTTATGGCTTTGATATTAAATGTGCTAAGATCTGATAATATTGTTTCCTAGATCCAAACATTACATGAAATATTTTACCACGTGATAAACTTATAAAGGTGTTGCCTAATTAAAGTATTATTTGGATGATGATGTGAGATTAAAAGATACCCTATCTCCTTCACTATCTAATCGCTAGCCCAGTAAACATTATTCAATTTATTTCATTATATCTTATTATAATTTAGAGTTATATATTACTGGCTAATATAGTTCTTAGTCTAACTATGTTATAGATTTCCTGAGATCTGATTTTGTGTTCCTAGATCAACATTGATTCAGCTATTTAGATTAAGATATGCTGAACAATAGAGTTATTTAGTGTTGTGCTTTTCTATTCTGTCAGAGTTATATTGAGCTATTATAGAGTGTAACTGGATGATGGAAGAGATCAAATTGAAATTATTTTTTGTTAGATGGAATAAATAAAACTCTGCTAGCCTGTATCATTTGCCTAATAACAAAATAAGGTTTATATTTTATTTGATAGCTTATAGTATTTCTTCCTTCATTTATTTATATTCTCTATATGTTATGAACTTTCTGTAACCTCCCACTGAGTGAAGCTGTAGGATAAACATAGGTAAAAGAGTCTCAGCATTAGTTATGAATCAGATAAAATGATAAATCGTTCTCTTCATTAATAGAACTGGCGCCCCAGGCATTTGCTCATATAATGTACATGAGTGGTGATGTGTGAGTAGGTTATAATATATATATATATATATATATAATATATATATATATATATATATATATATATATATAAATATATATTTGTATATACCATATATATACCATAGGGTTTTATACACCATCTTTTTGCCATTTGCATTTAGTTTAGATTTACCTTATGTATGTAACTTTTATTTCCCATTTAAAAAAAAACCCTTATCTTTTATTTTCCCAGACTCATCTATTTTAACTATGATTTAATCAACGATTATTTATTTAATATTTGGTCTCGTCTCATTTCATCATCTATATCCCTCAAATTGCACATACCATTCTATATATAGTTTTCATTTAATATAATTATTTATAATAATAAAAAATATTACATACACTTTTCAAATCTGTAATTATATGAATCAATTATGTGTTAGATGTGTAAGTTTATAGAGGTTATATATATATATATGCAAAAACGATTTAAGATAAAAAAAAATTTCAAATTAAATAAATTATATTTTTTTATGAGTTCAATAGCCAGATCTCCTTGGAGACTTGATATTCATGCTAAAACGTTGAGGCCAGATGTAATGGGCTGGTGGATTCCAAAAGAGATAGGGGGAGTGCATCTTACTATAGTTGGACTTTGGGTCTTCAGATAGGATGAAAGTGATTATGCGATGAAATACATAACCTATGATTGTACCTACTTCCAATAGACTAGCTCTACTTATTTTTATTAACCTAGATACAATTTTGGTCAGTTCATCCAATTCTCACCTCTTTCTAGTCACACTATACCACAGTATTCGAACTCAGGAAGTAATTGCTTGAGCTCTCTAATCAGGGAAGGAGATCACACTAATAGTAGTTTTTGCACCTCTATATAGGTGATAATTAATTACCAAAAATCAATTAAGCATAAGATATATAAAAAATATGTATGTGCAATATAAGTATATATGTATTAAAAGTTATAATAAATGACTTAAATATATGTACGTATTTACTCTATCATATTAATAATATTGATAAGTGTAAAAATAAATAAGATAACAATGCTTACGATGGACATATGAATAACGAAGTTATAAAGCTGATGGTGGATATGGAAATAATGGTGAGTTAGAGACCAAATTAAAATAATGAATTATATAAACATTTATTGATTAACAAAAAAAATATGAATAACAATTAAATCTGATGCATGTAATTGATTTTGTCAAGGATGAATCTCTACCATATCGATATCTATAATGATAATAATAAAAATAAAGTCATTGCCCTAAACTTAATGGTAGAAGTTTATGTACTTGACTAATTATTTACAACAACGAATTTGTAAAATTATAATATGTATATGTGATTGCGATTTTAGCTGACTAATTTAAAATATGTATACAAACATAACAACAACAAAAAAATATTTGTTGTCTAGATAAATCAATGGTTATAAATCATTGATTTATAAAAGCAATATAAAAATAAGCTTAATTAATAATAAAGAAATAATACTCTATCATTGTGTTTTGCTTACTATAAGATAATATTAAAATTTCTTACCTTTCAATTTTCTATAAGTTGTCAAAAGTCAGACAAATGGAGAGGTCAAAGCTAGTAATTTTTTTTATTCTTTATACTATTAAATATGATATAAATATACATATTTAAATTTAAAATCCCCCCCCTCATTACTCTCATAAAGAATTTTTCTAAAATTATAATGCATTAGCTTCCAATTGTAGAAAATGAAATTAATACATAAAATTTATAATAAACAAAATAATAAAACAAAAATCACAATTCTTATCTCATTATGTTAATTAAAGTTCGATGAGTCTGCTGGAAACTGTTTATTTGCTAAATAAATTCCTATGAATGGAAATGAAGTTCTGCTCCCATGAAGAATAGAAACTTTTTGTCTGGGTCAAAAACTAATAATGTTCTCCAATTATCCTGTCTTGGATTTGGTTAGACATTTTATTTAAAGAAAAGATGGTTTTCAATTTTCTTCTAAATGGGCAGGTAAATTCTTTAACTTTTCATGGTTTTATTGATGACGTATTATTACCCCATGGTATAAACTTTTTCAGCCAGCAATCATGATATAAAAATAATATATATTTATTGATTCATTTGCTTCTCAAGATTTCAATGATGATATTATTATATATCAAAACAATTAATTATTGAATATTACTGCAACACATGCATTTAACTAAAATTGTCTAAGTAACAAATAATGAATTTTTTACTTTCAAATTAGTTCTTCCATTTCAAAAGATTGCTTCAAAACATTCAGCTTTCAATCATTTTGACTAATATTAAAATATTTATATATTTAAATTCGAACATTCACATCCATTTTGTATTAGAATTTATTTTTAAGCAGAAAAAAAATTCTATCTTCAATACTATGTTGTAGGTCACATGAAGTTTTTTTAAGCATTTAACCTTGACATTTAATATTGTTTAACAGACATAATATAAATAAATGGGATTATAAATAAAAATAATAATTTATAAATATTTTAAATTTCATTTCTACAAATGGTTGCTATGTGTTTAGATTTTAATTCAGTCATTGTTTTTTTTTTTTTTTTAAGTTAAAGTGTAAGATTTTGGTATAGTTCTCCCCAGTTAGTAACATATAAGACCTTTTATTCCAGTATTAGTATGCCTATCTATTCATTTTTTCTTTTCCTAGTAATTTAATAGTTTTTATTACTTTTTTTAAAAATAAAAAAGATGTTTATGTAAATGTATGTGTTGAAAAGAAAAAAATGTTTATATGATAATTTGCTTGGCAATTTATTGGTTAAGTGAATATGTCTATGTGGCTCCAATTGGTAGAGTATCTTAAATAATTGGATAGTGTATCAGTTTGTAGCTCATCACTACAATATATATATATATAAATTTAAAATTATATTTATACTCCACCAAAACAAAATTTTCTTAGTTCATCTATTAATCTTCCTAATATGATTTTTATTATTTTGTAATGTCTTATAATCCAACTCAATACTTAATCTTCTTATCCTATTCTTATCTCCTTTACAAAATTTTCAGCTCACTTTCATTAATACTGCTTATTTTTTAAACAATATCTTTGTATTCCCTGTTGCATTTAATTAGATATATCATTTCCTTTACTTTAACTTAAAAGTTTTTATATTTTAATGTGAGATGTAACAATAATAAAATCACATCCAATTTAATTACATCCATTCCAAATAATAATATTGATATATTATTTGTAGCAACTTTTTTAATTAATATCTTTTTAGTTTAGAAAGTTGTATTATTGTCAATCCTTATTTTTAGATATACAAAAAAAACTTACTTTAATGCTACTGTATTTTATTTTCAGTCCTATAATTTAGTTAGTCTCACCGCAACTTTTATTTATTTTTCAGTAATCATCTGAAGTCTGGGCATGACCACTTAATGCCATTATTTATGTGTCAAAACACATAAAATGTCATTTCTGAGGCTGTACTTACAGCTAAATACAACACTTATGTTGTATTAGCCATTGCACACTACTTTATAGGGCATTGCATAGAAATTTTATGGCCTCTTTTGTGCTTCATGACTGTTTATGTAAATTTCCCACTCTTCACAGTTGACTAATATATCGTTAGAGAGTGTCTTAATTCCACATGGGCACAACATTTCAAATGTCCATAAAAGAGTAATGTTATTTGGACTAAAATGATGATCTGAATTACTAAGAATTGTCATATTGTCCTGATCCTTTCTTATAGAACTGGTAAAATGTATAAACGTTGGCTAAGAGTAGGTCCAAACATCATTCAGCTAAGGTCACAGGTTAAGTCAGCTTTAAACATGAAAATATATGTGACCGATAAAATGGCTGAGAAGAAGAATGTACATTTTTTAAAATTTTGTCAATTGTCAATAATTTGTTAGTCTTAACAACAAAGTTTGATTGTTTTTTTTTATTACAGAAATCAATTAATTAATAAAAATAAGTTTAAAAAGTCAAAAGTATGTGTATTATTTTTTTGTTATTTCATTCTAAATTGTCACAAGTATTTGGATTGTCTTTTTTCAGCAGGGTTAAAACAAGTGATTATTTTGGTGTAGTTGTTATTTTTAATAACAAAAAAAGAAACCCCCCAAAATTTGAACAGTTTATTGCAAAATCACATACAAAAAAGAAAAGATAATTCGAATGAAATGTAAATAAAAGGGAAAAGAAAGTTGATGCAAAAAAGGTCAAATTTACTTTTGGTTTGAATTATTTGCTGTGAATTATTTGCTGTGAGTCCAGGGGGTTTCAAAACAAGTTTGTTGTCACTGACACAGAAGTTACTTTTGCTTTAATAAAAAGAAAAACAATTTATTAAAACAAAAAAGGGGATAGAACAATATATTTTAAAAAAAATCGAAAAAAATCCAAAATATTGGTATTATCTATTTTTGGTGAGCAGGGTTATTAAAACAAGTTTGTTCATCATGAATGCGTCAAAAGTTATTTTGGTTTACTTTTTATTAATAAAAATGATTAAAACAAACCAAAAAAAATATTTGTATTAAAAAAATAAAATGAAAGAAATAAATAAAATGAAATAAAAATTTGCTTAATAAAAAAAAATTATCTTAAACAAAAAAAAAAAAATCAGGCAGTATTATAAAAAACAAGTCCACAAAAAATCCATATAAGTCGCAGCCCAGTAACGTTATATGTGATTGTTTTTTTTACATAGCAACAATGCCATCAAGCAGCCGTACCCGGATTTCAGATGATTACCTATTTTTCTATTAACTTTCAAATAATCCAATAAGATATTGCAAAAAAAAACCTCTAAATGCAGGAGATTATTCTGCTATAGGTCATTAACATGATTAATTTTATTAAAGACATAACGGAATCTAATGATTGTTGTTTTATTCGTATTACATATTTTTCAGAAATTGTCAACATTCTGGTCTTTATTTTACCTTCCACACATTACATAATGTGAAAATCCCTATAGTATGAAGACTTTTTTTTAATAATATAGAGATCCAAAGGATAATGACAAGATGTATCCAGTGCAGTGTAGTAGTAGTATGATGGCAAGTTCTGGAACTCAATGTATTAGTAATGATATCTGAGTCTGTGCTTCTGAAGTTTGAATTTCTCATGAACAACTGTGCAACAAACGATTTGATTAACTTAATAAATAATTGATAACTTTTAACATTCTATATTAAAAATTGTCTAACTCATTATTTTGTCTTTTGTTGCAGATGATATTCAACGGTTTTTGCAAAGACATAGTGGTAAGTATTGTCCCATGTTGATAATGTATACTAACACATTAAAAACAGACTCTCTTTTTATTCACAGAGATCAAATTTCTCAGAATTTATTTGAAATGAAAAAAGCATGCTATAGATCTGAATCAAATAAGGATTTTGTGTAAATATATATTTATTTGAACTTTTTTCCTGCTAAAAGATGAGAGCTTAGTAATGGGAAACGATCTCTAGAACTAAAAATATATTTTGAATAGTTAAACTTATTTGCAATTAAAGTAAAATGCATAACAAAATAATATAAATTTGGTCTTGTTTTGATACCAAACAAAAACTACTCATGCATAAGGTTAATGATATAAAAATCAAATAAAATAGAATCGATGAAATTTTAATATTTACACAACATCCTTTCCAAGAACTTAACATTTAAAAAACCTCACACGATTTTGTTTTGGTGCAGTGGAGTAACGGTTTATAAAAATCATATAATTTATGACAAAATGGGGTTAAGAAAAGTGTTGAATTGTCAATATCAGCATGGATATTCAGATATGTGATGCTCAAGATGATCTAAAGAATGAAAGATGTTTGAAAATATCTGATTTTCTGACAGATAAATGATTACGGTTAAGTTGTGTTGACAAATGTACCGAAACAAGTAAAAAAAAAAAAAACCATTAATATATTTTTTTGTTTAGATTGAAATTTTGTAAATTGTTAGTAACGACCCACATATATTTACGGCATACAAAAAGTGTATGATGCTTAAAATATTTTTATTAATTATTATTGTCAACGTAATTTGTTGATAAACATGATGATTTTACGTTTTCATATTGTACCCTCACTTTCAGGAAATATGAATAATAATAAATTGGTCTAGCTCAGATAAATAGTTATGCTCGTTTAAAAAATGTATCTATCAATAAGAATTATATTCTCCAAAAATGTATATTATTTACCTAGCTCTAATTAATAAATAATAATATGGCTCGGTTTCATAAATTAAATAAATGAATATCTAATAAAAATCATGAGACTATGAAGTGATTTTACAAGTGGCAAGACGAATACATTGAGTTAATATCCCACAGAATATTGCCTCAATGGCATAAGAATACTATTCCCTCCTATTATCTCAAATAATAAATCTATAGCATTCCTACATCTTCAATAATAATTAATTAATTAAGATTATCACAATCAATTAATCTTCATTTTTTTATCTAAATAATCTAGCTCAAATAATCTCAGGTACTTTTAAAATAATTTTAAGCAATAATAATTTCTGTAATTAAGTATGGTAATGGATTTAATATCATTCTCAACTACGTCTGACTAATACTAATAATAATTAAATAATAATAATAATTTTCAATGTATACTTTAATCTTATCTCTTTTCTCATTATAATTCTGAAAATGTGTAATAATAAATAATAATATGATATAATCCTTTATTATTCATATGGCATCTTAAATAAATATGTGGCATAATCTTATAATCTGAGAATAGGTGGCAACCAAAATAATACTATAATTTTGTGTAAATATTTTATAGATACTATATGACCATAATAATAATATAACAAATGAAATTTCTTGAAGAAATCATATCAAGAAATTATTATCATTCTTAAATAATAATCTTATTTATGCTGTGCAAATATTATATTTAAAATTCAAATTATCTGTGATTATGTAACTGTGATGTGGAGAAATTGAATCAACACAAAGATTTATAAAACAAATTTAACAAATTTTATTACAACTTCAACAAATAAATCATATACATTATTTACATCTTTACTGAACCTTATCTAGTCACATTTTCTGTACATTCCAAAAATAAATTATATAAAACAAAATATGAGATATGGAACATTGTTTTATAAAAAATATCTATCATTAAAATATAATTATAGTATATTTTATTACATCTTCATTAAGTTAATAAATTCAAAATATAAGATAAAAAAATAATAAGTATACTATTCATGTATTACTGGTACTTAGTTACTCTAAAACAATTTAATATCATGTAGTCATTCCCAACTTAATAACAACATGATTAAATTTAATTAACAACATAGTGATTAAATTAGACTACTTATTAATTATTAATATAATAATCAGATAGAATGTATGTACTGGCGTATCGTTACTACAGAATAACCATTACAAAAACTTATGATTATCTGTATTCTTTTAACACGATTTAGTTTTATCATATTATTTGTCAAAAAATATGCATCATAAGTAAGTTTTAAAAAATACCTAATAATTAATCAATATTTTTTACGAGCCCACTTTAATTATCATCTATATATATTTTTAAAAAAAAAATCAATTTAGAATATAAAATATTTTATGATTCTCCTCTTTATCAATTATACTCTGATAATCATTTGAATTTGTTTCTATCCTTACTCCAAGCAAGTCAACCTATCTTATCATTTCCCAATAACAATTCAGCACCCCCAAAATTATTCATTATTTCCTGTTTTAAATGCAATCCGATACGATGTAATACTAGAAATTTTGATAGTGAACCGATGCGTAGGTATATGGAATAATTAAAGTTTTAATTCAATGATCCCCTAGTAAAAAAGCTTCATGATAACAGTGTATAAGAAATGAGGTATGACTTATCTGTCTAATAACCTCCACCACAAAATATAATGTCCAGTCTATTTCTTTAGCTCTACGAAACATTTAGCTGCAACACAAAGAAACACTGCCATGGAAAATATACAAGATATAGGGCTAAGTTATCTATACTTGCATAATCTTCATCATTGATTCTCCTTATTCCCATATTAATGCATCCTACATAAAACGTCATCTTGGTTTTATTTATCTTCTTTCCAAGTTACATTCCTTATAACCTTTTTCAAGATTTATCACTCTACATGCTAAAATACTTACTACTTAACCACAACAATAAATGAATTCGCATAGAAATAACAACCTAACTATTTAATAAGAAATATTACTTCTTCTTTTTTTTAAACTCTTGAATTAAAATATAATTAATTACTATAGTTCTAATGCTTCAATACTTTAATAATTTTAAAATAAATATTAAATTCAGTTACGATAAAATCATACAATTATATTCGCATTACATTAAAATATATTATCATATAAGATAAAAGTATGCATATTTTTTTTAAAATAAATAAACTTTTATAAGCTATACTTATGCATCGTGTTTTATATACGTTCACACACATCCACACAAAAAATGATACACTATTTTACTCGTCTATAATAGAATAACAAATACGTCATAAAATCATTAATCTTTTATAATTATTACCATAATTGATATCTGCACTGGTTAATCACTTAACTGACGTTTCTGGTTCACAAATTAAATGATAAACATGCATAGTATATCATTTATTTAATTCTGTTATACTTAAAAGATTATGTTTTCTTTTAAATTATTAAATATTTTTAATAAAAAATCTAAACATTATGTTAATAAATAAATTAATATTTTATGTTCCTTTCCTATCTCTACCCTACGAATAAGCAATAATTCTAAAGTTAGTAAAAATAGTTCAAAATCATATTTACGAAAAGTTCATTAACTAAACAATGTTTACCTTATGTACACCCCTGGCTAACAACATAGAATCAAAGTTAAAAATAAGCAATGATTTATCTAATATTTATTATTTATTATATTATTTAATTTCTAGTTAATGTTCATATTTTATTTACATCTACCAAACACTTCAAAATAATTTTCAAAATTATATCCTAATATTTATTATTACCTTTTACTTTTTAAAATGTCGTTATTTTTCAAAACAAAAGAAAAATCTAATTTTATTACATTCGTTTTTCTTTTTTTTTTCAAAATAATAATAACAAAAACACAACTTAAGATTTTTACTAGCTACTTTTTATTTTTTATCTCATGGTAGTTTAATATAATATTTTAAACTTGACAATAAAATTTTAAAACAATTTTGCAACTTTACTAAAAAAACTCACAAGTATGTGTGTACCGATATCTATCTGTCACATGACTTACAACCCAGATGAAACGCTTATAATTTTAGCAGAAAATAAAATCAATATTTCAATTTTTTTTTTAAATATTTTTTATTTTATTTATCAAAACAAATTTTATTAAACCAGAAATAAATAAATAAATAAATAAATAATACTGTATAATAAAAACAGTAAGCAAATTAAAGTTCAATAGGCAGAATCTGCCAAGTGTTAACAAGTAAATAAAAAATATAAAAATAGAATATATATATATGCCTTTTCTAAAAAAAGGCAATATATAAGATCCAACCTGGTCTTCAAATGTTAATAAGATCCCATGTACTAATAAATAAATCTTGTGATCATATTCTATTGTCTCTTTCTTTTATCATTTGATATTTCTAATTATAATCTTCAGACGATTTGTACAATTAGAATGAAAAAGAATATCACATCAAATTAGCCATAAACTATATATTAAAAAAGTGGCACTTCTAATATCAGCAAAAAATCCCACTTTAATTGCTTGTATCAATAAATGTATCAAAGAGCCTTTTCTTTATAAATAAAGCTAATAAAATATCTACAAACTTGCAAATAACTGCATTCACCAAAAATGTGTTCAATCATGTCTTTATCTCTGCGACGTAAACCACATAGACCACCAATTGAAGTAAATCCATGGTTTCTTGTTAAAAAACTACAAGTAGGTAGTGCATTTAAATTTATTTTAATCAGGAAATCAAAGTATTTTGGCTCCAGACCCCACCATCTAAACTTTTTTCAGCAGATTAAATGTTGTCAAGTTAAGACATGAATTAATAGTCACTATTGTTTCATTAATGAGATAATAAGCTTCCAAGTATTGAACTTTTTGTGATTTACATGGATTAGGAATTAGGTTCATTTTTTTAATTTCAAATAATAATAATAAAATAATAATAAAAATATTTTTAAAAATAAAATAATATAATATAACAACTTTTAAAATAATAATTCGATATTATAAAATCAAATATTTATCTTCCACCACAATATTATTAATAAATAAATATTTTACATTCAATTATTTGATATTAATTTTCATTACTCAAATATATTATTTACTTAACTTTAAGTTACTACTTTCAAAATTTACTTTAAACATTTATTTGCAAGACTTGTTAATGCAGTACTTAATATGGCCAGTTTTCCCAATTATACAATATTATAATTTATCTTTAGTTAATTGTTTTTTTTTAAATATTAACACAATATTATACAGTAAATATTATTACTTGCTTTAACTAGACTTTTAAAACATCGTCAACACATTATATAAATCATACCTCTAAAATAACATTCAAGTTTAAATTTTTTAGTAAATTGTTTTAAACAATTCAACCTAACCTAAACAAAAGGGTCCAATATATATGAAACTAAAACAGAAAATAACTCTACCTTCCAATGGGTTATGTAATATACATAAATTATTAAAAGACAGTGATATTACCTTTCTTTTAGAATTTCTTGATATTTACATTTATATATGTAATTTTAAATGAGAAAGTGAATTTGATTTGTTGTTTTTAAATAAGTATACCATAAAGAGATCCTCTGATTCTTTTTGGAGGTCTTAAAGGAACAAAACAGGGTCAATTCCTAATGTCCACTCCATATGTTCATCGTCGTAGCTATTATTACTATGTGATTTTTCATATAGTTTCCAAACATGGTTGGGCTGCTCACAAACATGCATTATCCAGTGCAATGAATTTAGTGGCTTTTTACTTCTCAGTTTAAGATCAAGCGACATCATGGGCTTTCTTCTCAGTTTCCTGATAGCTCTTATCTGAAATATCAATTGAGATTTCTTGAAGGCAGAATGAATGTGTATGTAACATGACAGACAAAAATAAATTATGTTCCTTATTCCCAGGAGACAGTAAAAGTATCAGTTATTGATGCCCAAAGACAGAGGGTGCATTGCCATTTGATGATGAACCTTTATTTAGGTGCTTATTAATGCAGGTCAATGTCAAATGAAAGAAGATTGCAGGAATTGAAAGAAATGTCGCATAATAAATGGGACATTATTGAACTTTGAGATGTTAGAAGAAAAGATGAAGAGACAATTGATTTAAAAGTGGAAATATATATTATTACTGTAGAAGAACAAACATTAGAAGATCAAGTGGAGTAGAATTTATTATAAATAAAAAGTGAAAGAACAACAATGTGGAGAGTGATGGTATATCGGACAGAGTGTAAAGATTATTCAACTTAATAGCAGATATCAAATGCAGATAATTTAGGCTTGTGCAGCAATAAGTTCTTATTTTGATGAATAAGTAGAGAATTTTATATGTATGTACAAAAAAACTTTGATCAAACAAAAGAACATTTTAAAATAGTCACGGGAGATTTTATTTCTAGAATTGGTAAACAATTTTAAAGATGATATTGCTGTAGGTAAATTTTATTATAGAGATAGAAATGGGAGTAAACCTAGACTTATGGGGTTTTCAAAAAAAGAAAAACTTTGCATTACAAATTCCTTTTTTGATAAAAATGGTAATACAAAGGAACACGGAAACATACAAATGATGGTGCAGCAGAATTGGTTTATATTTTGACTAACAGAAAATATGTATTTCAAGATCGTAATGTTCTTAATAAATCCAACACAGGAAGTGATCATCGATTGTTAAGATTTAAGATACATGTTAATGTAAAACTAGAGAGCAAAAAAAATATTAAGAAAAACAACTTTCACAATTGATATTCCTAATTTTCAGAAACATTTGCAGTGAATTTAAATTAAAACATATAAATCGTTTTCAAATATTAAAATATTTTGAACATGATTTCATTTTGAACAAATTCGATAGGAAGATAACTCATACATTTTTAAAAATTACAACAAAGATAGCTGGTACAAAAAACAGCCATTGACTAGTAAAATTTCTTACGAGATAAGACAATATATGAAGAAAAGAAGGAAAGTGAAAATATATAAAGTTATTCATTAAGGATTGAATATCTTGAATTTCGTAAAGTTGTGTGAAAAAGAAATGATAATAATAAAAGAAAGTATAATTGTGAACTAGCAATGAAAGCTATAGAAGGAAATAAACGTATTAGGAGTGTAAGCCAACAGCTTGGTATTGGTAGTAAATTTATTTCTGCAATAAAAAGATGGCTCTATTACTAAAAAAAGGCATCATGAAATGTGTTCAAAGTTTTGTCAAGAATTATATGGCGCTAAAGAATAATGAAAAGTACCTTATACAATAGCTGTTGCAAAATCTTCTAATCTTTCATTGGTAGATTTTCTTTGATAAATTTCACTTATGGTCTCTTGGGCATTATCATAAAATAAGTACTGTAAAAAGATGATGTATAACGAATGTCAAAATAAAACACACAAAAATAAATGTCTATTATTTGAGAGAAATAAAACCTTGTCAAATGATTAGCTTATTATGGCAGATCCCAGTGAGATACAATATAAATTGATTAATCGGGAATAAACTACAGTATTAAGATATTGATGAAAGTGTGAAATGAGAAAGGACAAACCTAATTACAACATTGAGGTATAAATGAAGATGATTAGTAATAAAGAATAATAAATCCCATTTCATTTTTTTCAATGCAAGGCATTAACAAAAAAGTATAAAATATGGAAGAAATGGAAGATTAAGTAACAGCAACAAAAAGCCCAATGGCAATGTCATCATACCTGAACCAGATAAAAGCAATGTTAATGCAAATGAAACAACATTTAGAAAATAAAGTAAAAAGCAGAGAGTGACATTAAAATATTAAATCAGGGTCAATAAGAATGTGATATATGACAAAAGCAATTGGAAAGTAAAATAAAGGAAAACAAGAGTTAGAAAGTGAAATGGAAAACAGCCAACAAGATTTTCTTAAAATGGAAAATAAAATAAAAATGGATTAATAAGAAATTTAAATAAGAAAGATATGTTTGGAAATAAATTAGAGAAAGTACATCAAGATTTGGAGAATAAATTGAAGCAGGAACTTCAAGGTAGTTCAATTACATATAAAGCAGTATATAAAATAGGTCCTTTTATATTGAATATTATAAAAAATACAGTTAGGTGTCTGGAAGCAAATTTTATAATAATATAAGATCAAATGAAAAAAAAGTAAAATATTAAAAAAATGCAGCATCAAATCAAACAAAATGGAAACAAAAGTTGTGAAAAAGGACAAATTAGCATATGGACATGACCATAACACGTTGGAAGGTAAAGTAAGCAAAATTCAACAAGGATTGAGAAGAGCTATAGAAAAGGAACAGGTAAAAAAGAAATGTATAGAAGGATATAAATTGCATTAAAATTGAATAAAACAAATATATTTTTAAATAAACATTAACAAATTTTTATCAGAAAAGTCATACATTAGTTTAACATATCATTATTCAAGCTACTTCAGCTATCTTAATCGTAGATTTGTCCAATTAATCTTGCTAATGTTGTTTCTATATGTATTTACTTGTTGTTTGTAAAATTTGCAGAAAGTTATTTTTTTATTTCTTTCTAACTTTATGTAAATGTTGTCTGAGAGGGCATGTTTTAGATAAAGGAATGCTGTTTTTTTTATTTATAGCACATTTGTTTTTCACTATTATTCATGCCTCCTTAATATTTCTCTTGCTATCATGTCTCTCAATTCACACAATATTCTCTTTGTAGGGGTAAAATTCATGTTCTCATAATATTGAAGAGTACATACTGCTTCTTTTTTACCTGTTTGTATAAGTAGTTGTGTTTATTCAGTCTTGTAGACTGATTTTATCTTATTTCCCCATAATATATGTTTAAGCAATAAGTATTTTTGCACTTGATTTTATAGATCACTTGGTGCACAGCATCCTTTGCTATAAATAAATAAATAAATAAATATAACCAGCATCTCTTTATCTAAAAACTGATCTCTCTAACAACATTTGCAGACATTTGGATAAAAATTAAAAAAAATAACTATGTAAATTTCACAAACAATAAGCAAGGATATATAAAATCGAAGCTAGCAAGATGAATTCATAAAATTATGATTATGATTCCTGAATTATCAAGAACTCTTAGCTTAAATAAAAATATTTTAAATTAAAGGTATGCCGTTTCTTGTTTAGATGTGTTAACATTTATTAAAAAATTACAATTATACAGAAAAAGTAATAACATAGATATTTATCAATTTACATAAACCAAACAAAAAATGTTAAATGTGGAAAACAAGTACTCCTTGCTAAGATGAAACGACTAGAAACAAGCAAAATGATCATGTAGATGAAGATGGAACAGAATTAAAACTGAATATGACAAAATGAAATTAATAGATAAAAATGATACAAATAATAGAAAAAAAGAAGTTTAATGTGATAATTCTCAGTATTAAACATAAGGTAAGAAGTATTAAAGAGTGCTTCCAAGTTAAACATGTTAACTTAAAAAAGATAAAATGGACAAATTGAAGTTCAATCAAATTCAAAATTAAGCCTTTAATATATTCTGCAATACAACAATAAAGTACTTTATCAGATCTGAAACAAATAATAAGTCTCGTGATTATGATAATGATGGTAATTTATGGAATTGTATAGAAGATAGAGAAAAGAAGTGGAAGCTGTGTCAAATGTATACCCATTGCATGTTCATGGAGATATTGTATTAAGCTCTGCATCAAAATTTATCAGGGCCAAAATATTAAACAAGATGGTAGTTAGAACCAATTGAAACCTTTGAGTGGCCTATAGTTCCATAGGTTGGATAAAAATAATTTGAACATCTTTATTGAACTGCTAAAAATTGATTGTAATCATTCTATATTAAGACACATATGTTTTGTGGCTATTGGTGAACCACAATGAACAATTTTGAGGCAAGGTGGAATTCATCATCTAAAGAAATAGAGATAATATAGGCGTGAAAACTTTCACTAGTAAATATACAAAATAACGACTAAAACAGATTTTTTTATCTTATAAAGAATCAATACTCATGTCATTCATCATAACTTGCCTTTGTGGGTACCAACAATTTTATTGCATAGAGATGCCTGCTATTGAGTAATTCAATTTCTTAGCACTACTGATATAAAAATTATAAATAGTCCAATAAAAATAAATGACTAAGAATAGAACAATAAATTAGATTGATAATGTTTATAGTAGAAACAGATAGTATATTTAGAAGACCTTCCATAATACAGAGACATGATGAGACACACCACTTCTATGTCAATCAAGTGCATGTAATTATAAGCACAAATATGAGAGGTGCATTGAAAGTAGTACATATCTTTACTTCAAAATGTTTTCAGGAATTAAAATTTAAAAGAAACTAAGGGACACATTGTTTAGACATTTGCTGTTTCAGGTTTATCTAAGTCCTCATAAAATAATCCAGAGTTTGTCGTGAGTTTGTTTACAACTATTGTAAAAGTGGTAAAGGAACATTGTTTTTGACATAGGAGACACTTATATACTCATATATTGTAGTATTTGATAATGATTTGATAGTATCCAGTTGTATTTAAAATTGCCGATTGGGTCCAAAAATAGTAGAAGGATATGAATTTAAAGACTTAGTTGACACTGAAACCCTAATATCATCTATTAATAATTAATTTCTTTGGATCATGAATAACATGCTACAAATATTCACCCTTCCATTGATAAAAATGCAAATGAGTTTGGCAAAAAATAAAACTTTTTGTCAACAAGCACGGATATATTTACAAATAAGCACACAAATGATAGATTGTGCATTTTTGTCATGTCAGGATTAATATCTGTTACAGTTCTTGCTCCTTAATTAATTAAAGTAAGCAAACTCAGAACTTATAACAATTTAATATACAAAAAGTAGTAATAAATAACAAATGAAATTAACGATATACTAAAGAATAAAACGTAATGTGTAATAATTGTATAAATGTTTATACCTATGATGATGCGAAACAACAGACTTATATTCAGAATTAGAAAAAAAATGTCTCTATGTTAATGGTCTCAATGAAATTCAAATTTTATAGAATATATTTAACTTATTATGATTTATTAGTAAGGTGATATTAAAATTTAAATAAGTTATTCAAATGACATTTAGTAAAATATTATTCATAATTTTCATAAATTATTATTAGCCCCCTAATTAAGTATACGTTTATTCATTTATTTTTGAGCAAGCAAACATCTTTCAAACACATATATAATAAAATTTTATACATGGAATTGATGATCTACAGATATGATGATAAATTCTATACTCATAATCCATTGACACTTAAGATTTCATAATTTTTTAAAATACTCAACTATCTATGTAGCAAAAACAGCCCAAAAGTAATATTAAAATATGTTCCAATTATATTACCAATACAATTTTATCAGAAAAGTATTGGTGTAGCTTAATCTATTTAGGTAGTTATCACATGCGACAATATTCTGTCTCATTGGCACACATGCATATAAAAGATTGAATACCATTAGATATTAATTTCTATAACACTCATCCGATTTTCAATGTCATAATTTCCTTTCCTAAATAATTACCATTCTATCTATCATGATATAATATAATAAAAGCTTTTTTTAAAAATGTGTGAAATAAAATGATTTCAAAAGGTAGTGCGAATATATATATATATATATATATATATATATATATATATATATATATATATATATATATATATATATATATATATATATAAAATAAGTAACAAGAATGTTGAAAATCAAGATTTTGATATTCTTTAATAAATAATTCCTCCGTTTTAAATGTTGGTATTATACTTTAATACCTTTAGCAATGTTAGTGATTTTATCCATAGGTACTTCTGTTGTTTTCCAAGCATATACCTATATTTTGTATTTAACGTTAAATAAACATTTTTTGAAATCAATTGAAAATAAAGAATACATTTTTAGATGCGATGGTAACTGTACTTCTGCTGGTATTTAGTTTTGATTTACATTTTCAGTTGTTTTGTTGAGGAACTTTACTTTCTAGAAAATTATGTTGTATGGTTTTCTAAATACAGATCTTCATGAATATGTGCGGTATGGTTTGTAATAAAAGTAATGTTTGTTCATAGTAAAATGTATTTCTAAACAAGCAAAATATATCCATAAACCGAACACACTTCAAAAGAAAAAGAATAAAAGTGAAAGATGTTTAGCTTGATGATAAAGGCTTTCAGATAATTTATTTGAATGAAGGAATAACTATTGCTGTTGTTATTTAAAATGTTCAAGGCGATTGTCTTGAAAATTCGTCGTATAATTATTATTATGAATACATTTTGAAATATCAATTATATACACATATGTTAACTGATTCACACATATTAGCATGTTACCTATTGTTTATTAATATCTTTTACTGAAATATACATGTGAAACAGGTACTATTATTTTGCAAAACTGTTTTGTTTTTGACCCTTTGAAAATGCTACATTTTAATTCATGTTATTTTGTATTACAGATAAAATAAAACTGTGAACCTATTCTTACAAGACATAATAAAGTAACCGTGTTGACATTGTTTGATTTTTTTTTCAAAAATGTTATCAGAACTTTTATTTTAAAAGATATATTAAATAAATTATAAATTATTTTATATTCTAAAACGTTAACAATAATTATTTTAAATATATATATAAAATATCATTTTGAATCCATCAAAGATAATGCATATATGAAGTGAAATTAAAGAAGGCATCTAAATTTGAAATTCAATAATTAGTGATCCTTATATGATAATGAAATGTAATTATTAAATAACTTTTTAAATAATATGCATATACGTTAACATATATCAGGATGTAGCAATAGAGCACCAAGCCCCTCCCCCCACTAAAAAAAATATATGTGAAGCAAAAAAATGGATTAATTGATACTTTATGCCGTTTTATATACAGTCAAACAATTCTCATAAAATATTTAGGTAGATAATATCTACTAAAATTTCCCCTCTAAATTTAATTGGATATTGTAGGATGATTTTATTAATCTAGTCTTCTTTACGTTCTAAAGAAACTTATATCTAATATAAATGCAGTGAATATTATATGTACACTATATACAGCTAATGTTCTAATTGTATCTTGACTTTAACAATTATGGGTGATACTTCTATCACCTCTAAATCACTATTTATCTTAAGTTAATTTCTCAATAATCATTCTTAAGATTCAGCATACATCTTTTTCTTCTCTCTTAAAATTGTGTTTACATAAAATTATATTTTGTTTTCCAGTTAGCTTTTAGTGAATATCCAAACAAAATATTCTTAAAACGTGTAAACATATTTGGTCTACCCTGTCATTACCATGCTTCTCTTTAATATTAATTTGAAATGCATATATCAAGTATTTTTTCACAAATTATTATTTTTATGTTACTGATTCAGGTTGTGCCATGATTTTAAGCTGAAGGCAATAAATGTGTTTCTTTCGTTCAGGGTTTCTTAAAAAAGTATTCTCCACCACATCTCTTTTTATTCAGAATGGTCCCTCATACACATTACAGATTTATTTAAACTTGTGCTTTGGTGAATCACTGACCTGGGGAGTCTTTACTAAAACATAATCACTGATTTTGAAGACTAAGTGATTAATAGATGTTTGTGTAATTATTTTCTGTTCTATCTGCTTTAGATTATTTTAGGCTTCTAAGATATTCATAATATAGTAAATCTCTTATTTGTATATAGTGTACAAAGGGGTCTTGATTAATATAGACATTCTATATCCAAAATGAAGATGAATCAGAGAAAAGTTAATTGATTCAATTTGGTGATAGTTATATAATATATCACTTCTTTTATATTAATTACTCAATTCTGATAATTATCTTCTAAGTATACTCTTAACAACCTAAACAATTCATACACAACTCTCTCATATGGACTGAATTGCCGGTTTCTGATAGAACACAATATGTGTTGAGTTTCTTGACTTCATATTCAGACTTACTACTTTTTACATAAAAATAACGTAGCAAGATATGTCAATATAATATTAGGCTTTCCAATGAGTATAAACTGAGATTTTTGTATGCATTTGATTACATTTTTACTAGGAGCTTTTACATGGTATACACTAACAAATTTTGAGAAAACATTATAGGTCACCAAGATAAATGTATACCTTCTAAATGGTGGCAATGGATCATAAAAGTCTACTGTTAATAAATTATTAGGATTGTTTGGTAATATAGACTGCAATAATCTAGTATATGAATGATTAGTGTATGAGTCTGTTAAATATGAAGGTTTTCATACCAGGCCAGGAGAACATTCTGTGCACAACATATTTTATACTTTCCAAGTTTGTAATGCCCATATAAACCATGAACATAGAAAATTAATTTACTTTTTATGCAAGGAGGTCTGCCATTTCTTCATGATTGTTTTTTGTTTTCTCTAGTTTTGTAGTGCAGCAAACTTTGAAATACCTTGTATTTTGATACATATTTGTTACCAATTATTCTTATAATCATTGTACATTACTAAATTTAAAATATCATCTACACATTTTTTTTCTTTTCAAAATAGTTCATAATGTTTCATATATGTCAATGAATACATCAGACTTCTTTTTAAAATTTGTTTTTATATGACTATAACAAAAATAAAATACATCCATCATTTTGACTATTTTATACAAACATTTTCAAGTAACACTATATATATATATATATATATATATATATATATATATATATATATATATATATATATATATATATATATATATATATATATATATATATATATATATATATATATATATTGTAACCTCAACTTTCTCAGCGCAATCTTTCACTTATTCAACCTCAATAAACTCTCATTTATTTCAAGTAGCTAGTCAATTGAATTTTATACTAACTTTAGGATCAAATATACCGGGGGCGCCAAAGTCCAGCTATAAATTGTAATGCCCACCAGAGATCATCATCATCAGTCAATTTAGGACTATAGAAGATACTGGAGAAAGTAATTAAATTGTCTCTTAAAATAATAATAATAACAATAATATTGATAAAACCATTCAATCTATGTGTCTTAATTTCAAATTTAGCATTAGTCATGCAAATATTTTATGATAAATTTATTATTAAATCCAAATAATAATGAGACAACTTTCTCCCACAACTTTATTATAAATATCTAATATCGAGTGGTAACTACAGAAAATACGATATACTGTTCTCATTTATATATGACTGGAAATAAATCAGTAATCAATGCAGAGTACTCATAATCTATGTTCATAATATAAAATTATTATTTAATTTAATACTAGATAAAATTATCACAAATAAATCCTCCCCATTTAATTCCATTACTTTATTTTTCGTTCTCAACATCTATCACTTTCAATCGCTGCAGTTATATAACACGGAATGTCTGTGTTATGTTCTCTAATCTGAGAATTCCTAATCTTATTTTTGTAACACACACATATCTTTCGATCAACTATCAATTCATGATCCCTATTTTAATAATAGTATAATAATTTTATTATAATATGCTACTTGACTTCCAAACTAGCTCTTAGATCAACAATTGAACTGCTCTTTCTCAAGGTCTAGATCTGGCAATAGAGGTGCCCAGATAAGCGATTACATTGTAATGGGTATGATTCCAAATATGCTAAGTTGAATTTTGATACGAATTTACCATTGGTAATCACTCTAAACACCGAGAGCAGAAAAGGGATTTTATGTCTGCTCCCAATATTCACAACATTACAATGAATCAAAAGATTAAATTTATTAAACTTAACTCAACTATTCCCAGTCATTTTATTCTATTATTTCTAATTTATTGACCAAATTTTAATCAATAACTTTAAACCTATCATATTTTTCTAGAGTAAACTATGGAAGTAAACCATCGACATCAATCAGATAAATTAATCAAATTTTACTTATGAAAGTAAAGTACGGAAATAAATCGTAAAATCAGATTATGCAAATTAATTATGACAATAAATTATGTGAAAATGAAGTTTATAAAAGTGATTATATAAAATGATTTATGTTAATCGAATATAGAAATAATCAAGACAAAATCAATACTGTAATTCAATCATGGAAATAAATTATCAATATAAAATTAACTATGTGAATCGAATATTGAAACAATATAATAATGACTACTGCAAATCGATCTTGGAAATAAATTATCAATATAAAATGAATAATTAAATTTAAATATGAACTAATATTACTTTAAATATAGGTGCTGGCTATAGATTCTAGAGATATTTGAAACATCAAAACACAGGACACAATGTAGATTTTATAACACTAATTAATTTTATTACGTTAACAATAATGATAAAATAAAAATAAAAACACAATTATAATATTGTTACACTCAAATATATGATTCAGCTCTATTAAAGACTATCGTTCGAATACATGTTTAAATTAACTACTTTTCTGGATGACTCATTTATTGTCTTGACCCATTTATTTATCAAATAAATAATTAATAATAATAATAAACACAAACGCTCACACAATCAGAATTCCGTATATTTTAGCTTTAAGAAAACATATCTTGAAAGAGAATAAAACCTATAAATTTCTACTTCCCCCTTTTTATTGTAAACATTGTCCATTGGACTATTCCAAAATAATATATTCGTCTCAATTATTCTAACTAGCAATGTGAAATAATCATAAATTTCTAAATCGTTTTATCAAGCAATAATTTTCACATTTCTAATGAAGAAGGATGATATGACATAAAATCCCCTACTGATTTTGAAAACGGGTTTAAATTCAAAGCCCACACTTTTACATTCATGACTGTCAGATCTTTACATTTGTGACTGTATATATTTTAATAGGTCAGTATCTCGATCCAGCTTGACGACCCCAATTTACCATCAATCACAAAATAATCAACACAGATCGGTTAGTTTATTAATTAAATTTTTTGTCATTCCTCATCATACATATACATCTGACTGAATCCTTATCCTGTCAGGGCAACATTATTCTGTCCCGCATAAAAAAACTCTCCTCATATCCCACATCATTATGCAGTATTTATAACATGCAAACAGCAGCGTCTTGGTAAGGGTAATTAAAAAACAACAACAACATCAACTCCAAACTTGAACTATTTGCTTAAGCTAGAGTGAGATCTTTTCTTAAGATCTAGAGTCATGTAAAGCGCTCCTGCCTAGACACCTATTCTCTATATTCACATGCAAAACATTTTCTACAATTAAACAGTAACTTTATTAATAATTCCCTATTTTAACAAAATAAATGGAGTGAAACTCAGTCATCTCTGACTGCGATGGTAAATAAATCATGAGACAGCTATTTCTCATCTATTGGGTGGTAGGATAACTTTACATTAGCAGTGACAAGCATTTATAGCTTTATATGCCCACACATACATTGATTACAGCCTAGATAAATGACAAAGACTAACCAGGTCCCAAATCAAGACATATACGAATTATTTCAATTTTAAACAGTCAAGCCAACAACATACTTAATATTTATATTAATAACAGATTATCAATACCTATAGCATAATTATGGGTTTTGCGACCATCCCCTCACTCTTCATATTTAATATTAAGCAAAAATTAGAATTTTGTTAAGAATATAAAAAAATATTTATATCATTTCTCTCTTTTCTTTTAAATTTAAATTTATGTGAGCATCTATACTTAAATGGTATCAAAATCATTTTCCTTTCCCTCCTTTAAACACGTTAAAAATAAATAAAAAATTTAAATTAAGATAATCTAGTGATTAGAGTGTGACATATTATATAAACAAAATGAAATATATATATAAAAAAAACAAATGACATATTAGTATAAATGAAATAAAATAAAGAATAAATATCAATAGTCTCTTTCTAATGTCTTTTCCTTCAACTGTCCATCAATCAATTAATATATTCAGTTCATTTTATTTTGAGATAGCTATACAAATTCCCAGCAGACAGCTATTTTAATCAACTGTGTATAAAAATGCACAGACAGTCATTTGAATCAAGATAGATAAAAACATAGATAGTTATTTTAAATCAAAAGTCTAGCTACAGGATAATTAATAAATTTTAAAAGAGTTCTGTTGACAACCTTCCATTTTGATGAGTTCCTTTCTGGATTTGAATTCATTTGTTTCCACTTCTTCTTTCCCATTTAAAGGCTCATTATAGACAACAAGCAGTTTCTGATTATTAAACATGAATTAACCTTTTTTTTCTTCTTTTTAAAACATTATACAGAAGTTTGCTGCAGTTCTTCAAACGAATTTTAACCAGCCAAATAATTATTATAATATGAATTGGAATTTCAATCTCATACAAAATTTTGCCAGTTCTCTCCTTCAATGAATTTTTTTATACAAACACAAACACTCTCTATGTCTGTTACCTTAGAGCTATATAGCCATTACTTTCTCAAATAAAACTTTTAACTGTTCTTATATTCAAAAAAATTTTTTTTTCCACAATTATTTTCTTTTATTACATTTGGTTTATAGATGGAATAAACCAATATATATATATATATATATATATATATATATATATATATTGGTGCTATTCCTATGAATAAATATATATATATATATATATATATATATATATATATATATATATTTCCATTCTTGCTATTAAAAGGTGTGCAAGGTTGCCTTGACAGCAGTTAGAGATATTGGTTGCTATATTTACTGTGGATGTTTAGGTGGTTACTGGTTGGAAACTAATTATATATATATATATATATATATATATATATATATATATATATATATATATATATATATATATATATATATATATATATATATATATATATATATATATATATATATATATATTAAATATTACATATTGTAAACAAATGCAAAAATATTAAAAAGTTCTAAAAATGATCTTTACCTGAACAACTTTTTAATTACAAACAACCTCAACTTAATCTATGTTTTTACATTTATATACCCATCCAAGAATATCTTAAAATCATTTAATTAACAAAACTATTATTTTCTCTTTTCCTTTCTATTAACATCCTGCTTAATTCAGGTTTAATTTAATTAATGTAAATTCCTTCCTTTATCATTTTTTATGGTATAATTTTATACATTCTAAAAGTTTTATTTCAAAATCTTTATGTTTAAATTTATTTATATGATTATAAATAGAAAACTTTTTATCACTTACATGTTGTTTTAATCTAGTTTCCAATTTCTTTTATGTATTCCCAACATAAAACATCTTTATTTATTTTTAAATCAATTCAAAAACTTTTTTATGTAAACTGATTTCATAATCTGTAAATTATTACATTCCCTATTATCATTAATTAAAAAAAATAAACTTTTTTTTTATAAATTGGATAAATGAAAACATTAGATTTCATATTAATCATTTTAAATCATTTTCACACTTTAATAAACGAATCTTCGGATATATTGAAACTGATATCAATTACCCTTTTTTTTCATGTGTCAAAGTATTGGCTGGGAAGCGAAAATGGGACAATTGCTTGTAAGGTGCTGCGCTGACCACTTGGCCACAAACGCTTGACTAAATTACCTTTTTTTATACTTATTCTTATTTAATATTATTCTATTCCTTATATTATTAAATTTTTATTAGAAAATAAACGTTTAATAATATCTCTAGGATAATCATTTATAAAACACTTATGATTTGTCATATTAATTTCACTTTTAAACAAATTATTATTTGAACATAATTTTTAGTATTAATATTTATTTTACTAAGATATCTGATAACCAATTATTTAATAATGCAAATTTTTTTTTTTTTCTGATGCAGAAGTTTTTATAATAAATAACATTATTATTATTACCAATTTTTTTAATAATCTTAACAAAATTAAATTTATTATGGAAAAAAAATATTAATGCTATTGAATGTATGACAATGTAATCTATTATTTGTTTATTAATGCCCTTTACTAAAATATACCTGTGAAATGAAAAATATTATTTTGGAAAAATATTTTTTCTTTTTTAAATGTGTTACTTTTTAATGTGTATTATTTTGTATTTGGATTACAATAAAACTAACTGTGAATTTATTCTAACAAGGCTTATTAAAATAAAATAAGTTGAAATTATTACTTTGATTTTAAAAAAAAAAACTGTCTTCATTATTTACTTATCAGAACTTAAAGTTTAAAAATACATGATGTGTGCTAAAGCAAAGATATATGTGCCTTTCTTTTGTAATTTTAAATAGTTTTGTTTTCGAAAAAGTTAAATTTGGATTATTTTAAAAGACAAATGAAACAAATCACATTTTTTAACATTCTAAAATGTTGACAAAAATCTATAAAAAATAGCCAAACCTTCATTTTGAATGTTATCAATGATAATACATATGTAGAGTAAAATTATGGAAGTTATCGAAATTAGCAATTCAATAGTTACAGATCCCTATAAGATAATGATTTAAAATCAATATACACCTGGGTCTCATTTTACGCGATAGATAGGTTCCTCAGAAAACATGTGCAAATGAAATCGTGCAAATATATATATATATAGATGTGACTTCCATTGAAAAAGGGGAGATGCAGTCTGTGATTTTTCAAAATTTGCATAAAAGCAAAGCACCAACGTAAAATTACTTTAAAATTTGTGTCAAAAAAAAATAAGGAAATAAAATATGACTAATAAAATATTTCAAATTTGAAAAAACTTGATACAAGACAAACTTTTTTTAACTATAATATTTAATTTTATTCAAAATAATATATTTTTTTGCATAATTTATAGTATGGTAATTTACATTTTTTTATACATGTTTTAATTATTATCGCTATTTGCCAAAAAACATGTTCATTTGCAAACTGAAGAAATACAACTAGTGCCAACTTCACACTCATGTTGTGTCAATGTTTTTCTGGTGACAATGTAATTAATAATTAATCTCTGAGATGATGATTTTATTAATTGTTTATGAAACTAACAACTAAAAATTAAATTCTTATTTTTGTCTTTAATTTTTTAATTTTCAATTCCGTTTAAAAATCAAATTTCACATCACATTAATTTCAAGTCACCCTAAGTAATTTTTAAATTGTTAATTACAGCTGAAAATCAGATTTTAATTTTTAATTGTCAAATTTAATTGTGTCCACTGCTATTACTCACCTTTTAAAAATAAAATTGAGGACACTAAATGATTAATAATTGATTACGTTCTTTTTTTAAAAAGCAAATACAGAATGTGATTTAAAATGCAAAATTAACACACACAATGTTTGAACAAATTTACATTATAATCTTGTAAAATTTAATGTGTGTATACATAAAATGTGGAAATCATGATTTTAATTTCATTATTGCATAAAATCTTACTATTATAAAGCACATAAAAGATATTGAAATTACTAAGATGAAAGTCGAATTCCAATAATGTGCTAATACTTTCAATATAACATAAGTATGGGAAATTTATTATTTAAAGTAATAGCGCATTATCGGAGTTCGACTTATGGTGAAACATGAATCGCGTAACTTCAAAATCATGTTAAATAAGTCCGCATAAAAAGAGACACAGGTGTACAAATAATAATAATAATAATAATAATAATAATAATAATAATAATAATAATAATAATAATAATAATAATAATAATAATAATAATAATAATAATAATAATAATAATAATAATAATAATAATAATAATAATAATAATGTGTATGTACAATAACAGGTAGCCAGTGTGCATCAATATATATATATATATATATATATATAGCCAGTGTGCATCAATATATATATATATATATATATATTGTAATGGTCCAGTCTACCATGTGTGATGGGTAAAAAGAACAGGATCACATCTAACTATGGTAGGACCTAGTGTCTTCATGTAAGATGCTGGAGATGACACAATGAAGTAAATAACTCATGATTACATCTATCTTCAATAGACTAGTATAAGACTTATCTATCAAATCTACATGCAATTTAAATCAGTTCATCTAACATCTCACCATTATCTTTTGGAACCATTGCCTCAGATTTCGAACTCAGGAATAATTTGTGTTTGAGTCCTTTAATAGAGATGTAGCTATACAGAGTGTTAATCAATAACTCAATTATCTCATCCTATTTATTAGTAAGGAATAACTTTTATTTAACATTTTTCATCAAACAATAATGTGTGTGTGTGTGCATGTGGAAAATATTGGTTATAGGATTGAATGTAAATGTAAATGCTGGATCAACAAACTAGAGAGACTATGTCAATTAAACAAAACTTCATAATATTTATTTACAAAAACAAAATATATTAAAAGCATAAAACAAATTATCAATCAATGTAAAAAATTCAAAAAAACAATTTACAAGTACAAAAGAATTAATTGGATATATTCTTCTATACTTACAACTTCAAGGTCTAGTATGAGCATCTATCATATTGTTATTTAAACACTTTAAAATTAAATATCCCCTATTTTCCATGATATATACACATAATATAGACATTTATATATCCAAAAGTAATGAAAATTTTATTAGACTAAAAGTGAGATTGCTAATTAACTTAATTAGAAATTTAAGTGCAACTCCAAATGCAGTATGTAGTTCTAGGAGTTGGAAGTTGGTTGATCTAAAATAATCACCTTGCATATTTATATATCATGGAAGAAATATAATAAAAAAAACAATACATGATATGATAGTAAAGTAAATTGTAAATAATATTAATTCAAAGGGTTATTCATTTATTCATTGAAAAAAATCTTAGGAATACTATTAGTAAAACTTATAACACAATATAAATGGTCATATCATGTTGTGGCATTGGATATTTTAGTTAATTTACAAGAGAAAATGTCTTATCATTTCAATATTTAGTTTAAGCACACAATTTCAGAGTCATGGATGAAAAATCAAGCATTTTGGAAGAAAATTACCTAAATTTTATAAAAAGAAAAAAAATTTTCAGACTTTTCAATCCCCCCTACTCTGTTCATACTTTCTTACATTGGACTCTTCCAAACTGTTGAATTAAACCATTAGTACTTTCAAAATATAAAACTGAGATAATAAAATAAAAAATAAGACATATTTGTACAAAGAGAAAAATCATAATATTTACAACATTTCATGAATCAATTTGATCAGGCAAAATTCTTCATCAGAGTCCTTCTTACATAACAGTTCTTACAATTTATACATTTTTCTCATTATAAATGTTGATGACTCCTTATTGATTCTGAATAGCACATTCTGAACATATTTATATGGGAAGTGGATGTTTTTTTTATTCCTCATGTAGATTTCCATAATGCATAGACCCAGATTATGAGGCACTTCAAATAAGACAAATATATATTAATTTCACATGGTTATAGTGGTCAAATTCTCCACCTGACAACAATCATTATAGCCAAAATATATCATAGTTTGCAATATATATTCAGGTTTATATATATATATATATATATATATATAAACCTGAATATATATATATATATATATATATATATATATATATATATATATATATATATATACAAACCATTATACAATTACAAATATCCAGTAACGCCCTCTGTTTAAAGATCTATATCTCAATAATAGCAAACCTTAAAATGATATCATTTTAAGGTTTGCTATTATTGAGATATAGATCTTTAAACAGAGGGCATTACTGGATATTTGTAATTGTATAATGGTTTGTATATTTTCTATAATTATGTCAGTTAGTGTTAACAGTAACTTTCTTTTTTTTCATATATATATATATATATATATATATATATATATATAAATATATATATATATATATTATAATTGAAATAATAAATTTAACGGTTTGCAAACTATTACAAACAATCCTTAAATCTGCAGAAGTACTTTTGATTAATTTCTTAAACCTGCCTCAACAGCCATTAAATTAAAAAAAAAAGCGGAAGCAAACATCATCAATTCAAATCCCACAACTCTTGTATTTTAATGTTAGCATCTTTTCAATTTATTAAATGCATTTTATTCCTGTTTATAAAAATTGCCTCTTTAATTTTTCTTTTACTATGGTTTCACTTTTCATGAAGAATTTTTACATTTTCAAAATCAAATTTAATTTTATATTTACATGATTTTTTATGATCAAAGAAAACTGAATGAAACATTAAATCACCATTATTTGTACATTTTACACACTTATATAACAATTCATGCTTCCTCAATCTCTTCTCAATACTGCATCTAGATTCACAACACTTTCTTATGTTTCCCTTTAATTCCTCAATTTTAAATACCTATCATGGTATTTCATCTTTTAATAAATATGTATCACCCCAAGTATGAATGTAGCTTGGAGTAAATCAAATATTTTTTTTCTTTTTTAACTTTGTGGTTGGACTCTGAACATTTATGTATATCAAGTCTAGATGATAGACATTTTTGTTCACTAATCTCTCTCCTGCTCTTCTCTAGAGACTTATTCGATTTTGAGGATTATGTGAACCAGAGTATCCATCACCATACATGGATTGACTAAAAAAATGTACTCAGTTCTAAGGTATCCCAGCATATTTACTGAAGTATACCCTCATAAATACTATGTATTAATCATTACTACTCTAATAACTTTTTGATGTTCTCTCATCTTTTTTAAAAATTCTTTATCATTTCTACTGCTAACTCTATTTACATTATTTTGTGATGAAATTACTAATCTCACACTATTATATTGATTGTCTGAGATATGGTTTCAATAACCTGGCATTGTATGCCCTCTGATCTCTCCTTTCATGTTTAACCCAAAATATTAGGGCCTGACTGAGTTACAATGGTATATGGCCCTTCAAATTGTTGGGCAAAATTTTTTATACTTGTTTCTTGGGGGTTTGTTTTGGTGGTGCATCTTTATAAACACTCTGTCCCCTATCTGAAATCTATATGGATTTTTTTTCTCTCATTCTTATTTCTTAGTTTTGCTTTGTTAAGTAGCTACTCATGGGCCTTTTTCCTAGCTACTTCTGCATATATATCATGATGTACAACTGTGGGTATATATATATATATATATATATATATATATATATATATATATATACATACATACATACATACATACATACATACATACATACATACATACATACATACATACATACATACATACAAATAGTATTGGTGACTCATAGCATTATTGTATTTTTGAAATGACTTAACCTTTATGTCTTAGTACACATGTGTGTGAAATCTTCTTTGCTCTTATTAGCTTTCAATATTGTCTTGAACATTCATGTCACTGTCAATTATTTTACATATATACATTGATTTAATTTGTGTCCCCAGTGTTTAATTGGCTTCTTAGGGTGGGCAACATAACCTCAAATATCATTTCAGTTTAGTTTCTGCTGTGAATTGGGTGAATTATTACTACACCTGGGTGGTTTGGAGGTTTCAACCTAACTTCATTGTTATCCACACAGTTTTCATTTGGTGACCAAGTACATGAGGGTTTTGTGATAATGGTTTCCCTTTTCAATGGTATGGGTTATTGTTATTTTTTAACCTCGTATAGTGGATCAAGTTTACGATAGCCATCTCCTTTCTTTTTTCTAGGGTTAGATTAGATAGATTAGCATTATTTAAGTCTATGCTATTAACCAGCACTGTGACTTGCTCAATGATTTTGGCATTGGTGCATAAAAGTGACTGCTCTATCCTCAAAGACAAGTTCTTCTTAATAATCCTAATAATTGCAGTCTTGCTTAGGTCATAAATGTCGAGAGTTCACAGCTTGCTAACCTGGTGATGAAAAAACTGAGTCATGTTTTTCCCTGGAGTTAAGTAAGGCCTCCTGAGTTTTTTTATCCACAATTTTTTTACCAGTAGGGTTTAATAGTACTCATAAGTGGATGGGGTTTGATATAAGGATTTCCACCACATCATTGCATCTCCCTGTAAGTGACTCTAAGAAATTTCACTTTTTCAGCTTCAGTCAAATCCTCATTCACAGGGAAGTATAATTTAAGACTTTTTAAGTTTTTATGAGGGCTTCATTAGCTAATCCCTTAAAAGGTTTGAATTTAATAAATTGATTGATCATGCTAACCTGCATGAAGTGGCCATGTAATTTAACTAGTTCAACAGATTTCACATTAGATGTTAACTGTTGCACATCCAAGTTGCCTTGAGACATGCCTGGGGTAGTTTCTCCATAGTCACAGTGAAAAAGATAATCCTCTATCCCATGTGTAATTTGGCACAGGGCAGTCAGCTCCAAACATTATCCATAATAGAGGTCTCCCGATAAACCTCTGCTTCATCCCTTCCTTCTCATCTGTCCTGAGCACTCTGTCCTACCTCACCTTTGCATCCTCATCATTTGAGTATTTTGAGACACTTGTGATTCAATCCAATCACATCTTGTCTATGGGAAAGGGCCTCATCTATGTGTTTTAAGTCACAATGTAAAGTTTCTGTGTTTTTCTTATTGATCTCTATAGTTTTACAGCATGCTTCTATTTTTATGTTTTGCTTTGTGGTGAACTGGTGTAAAATTGCATGGGTAGCCTTCATTTCTTTTTCCATTACATCTGTGTTCTTCCTTTCACTCTCATGGATCTCTATTGACTTTGGCACACCTCTTGGTATTTGATGGTTAGTTGACTGGTGACACAATGTTTAAATTCTTCCAAGCATTTCCAACATTGTGTATCTCTCTCCTACACTTTTTTCTCATTTCCCCTATTTCTTGTTTTAACTCAACATTACTCTTCTGGACATTTGTCAGACTTATACATAGTTGTTTTATTTCTTGTGACAATTTGTTTTCTACATCTTTAATTTCTTCTCTTAAGATTTAATTGCATATTAGCAACATAAGTTTTGGTTGCTATATCTCCCATCCTGATGACCATGCTATCTATATTCATTTTTAATTTCTCTACTATTTTTGTTAACCATATTAGCCTTCAACTGGTTCACACTTTCATTCACACTCTTCATATCTGTCTTCAATCTTGTCTCCGTATTTTCCATATTAGCATTCAACCTTGTCTCCATATTTTCCATTTTAGCTGCTATTGTTTACATCATTTGCATCAAGGTCTTTATATCCTCTGTGGTCTGTGCTACTTGATTACCACATGGATGGGCTACTTCAATTTTCTGTGGCTGGTCCACATCAGCTTCATATGCTTTTGGGACTTGGGGTAACACTTGGTCTATATAAAACATTTGTTGAGAGTCACTGGTCTCACCCAGGTATTTCCCAGACATTTACATTGCCTTAATTTCACTTACCTCAACATCACTAACCTACTCTTCATGTTAAAACTCTGTTTCCATGGTAAATAATTTTTTTCACTTCTTAATATCATGAATTGAATATCTTAAACAACTTTTACTTATAAAAGTATTAAACAGATAATTGTTGCAGAGTTTCATATTTTCCCTAACTATGCCATGTGTGGCTTTAATTTCTATACTAGTTTTTATTTCTGCTATTTTGTCTGTTTACATTTTAGCTTAGTTTTTACATTACCTGACTTCTCTATTTTAGTGCCAATTTATTCATGATTTAATTGTTTCACTAGCCTCTGTCTATTGACCCTGCATTCCTTCTTTATATGTAATTTTTTTTACTAATTTTTAGTTTTACATTTTTTGTGTTCTTATCTCATATTTAGGTATGATATTTATTTGTTGTAGACATATGTACAATAGTGGTTTAGAACTTATTATACAAGGGGCAAGCTTAAAAATATTCAACAAATATTTTTTTTTTAAATTTTGTCCAATGGTTAAACCTTCCCTGCAACTATAATATGTCCATGTCTAAAATGACTGGCACCATATGTAATAGTCTGAGCTACCATATGTACAGGGTAAAAAGACCAGGATGAATCTAACTATAATCGGACCTAGGGTCTTCATATAGGATGCTGAAGATGATAAGATGAAGTACATGCATCATGTTTACATCTATCATCAATGGACTAGGCTAAGACTTATCTATCAAATCTACATTCAATTTAAATTGTGTTCATCTAACATTTTATCATTCTTTTTGGAACAATTGCCTCAGATTTCAAACTCAGGAATAATTCGCATTCAACTCTCTTAACAGAGATGCACCTATGCGGACTGTTAAAAAATAAGTAAATTAGCTCATCCTATTTATTAGTAAGAAATAACCTTCATTTAACATTTTTCTCTCATGCTCATCATACAATAATGTGTGTGTGCATGTGTAAAATATTGGTTATAGGATTGAATGTAAATGCTGCATCAACAAATTAGAAAGACTTTGTCAATTAAAGAAACTTCATTTAATTAATTTACAAAAACTAAATATATTAAAAACATAGAACAAATTATTAATCAACGTAAAAAAAGTCAAAAAATTATTTACAAGTGCAAACAAATTATTTGGATATATTCTTCTATAATTACAACTTAAAGATCTAGTATGAGTATCTATCATATTGTTACTTAAACACTTTAAAATTGCATATCCTCTATTTCCCATGATAGATACCATAATATAGACATTTATATATCCAAAAGTAATAAAAACTTTATTAGACTAAAAGTGAGATTGCTCACTAAATTAATTTGAAATTTAAGTGCAACTCCAAATGCAGTATGCAGTTCTAGGTGTGAAAGTTAGTTGATCTAAAGTAATCACCTTGCATATTTATATATCATGAAAGAGATATAATAAAAAAAAAAAACAATACATGATATAATAGCAAAGTAAATAATAAAGAATATTAGGTCAATGGGTTACTCATTTATTTATTGAAAATATCTTAGAAATACTATTAGTAAAACATATAACCCATAATATAAATATTCATGTCGTGTTGTGGGATTGGATATTTTAGTTAATTTAAAAGAGAAAAACTCTTACTGTTTTAATATTCAGTTTAAGCACACCATGTCACAGTGATGGATAAAAAAATCAAGCATTTTGGAAGAAAAATACCTAAATTTTATTAAAAGAAAAAATCAGACTTTTCAACCTCCCCCTACTCTCTTCTTACTTTCTTATGTTGGACTTTTCTAAACTGTTGAATTAGACCATTAGTACTTCCAAAATATAAGTCTGAGATAATAAAATAAAAAAAAATAAGACATATCTATACAAAAGAGAAAAAATCATAATATTTACAACATTTCATGAATCAATATGATCAGGCACAATTTTTCATCAGATTCCTTTTTACATAACAGTTCTTACAATTTATGCATTTTTATCATTATAAATGTTGATGACTCCTTATTGATTCTGAATAGCACATTCTGAATATATTTATATTGGCAGTGGATGGTTTTGTTCTATTTCTCACATAGATTTCCATCGGGCATGGTCCTAGCTTATCAGGCACTTCACTTGTAGACAGATATATATTAATTTCACATGGCTATGATGGGCAAATTCTCCACCTGATGACAATCCTTCTAGCCAATATATATATATATATATATATATATATATATATTGGCTAGAAGGATCCCTCTATCATATATATATATATATATATATATATATATATATATATATATATATATATATTGTACATAAGTGAAACTTCATTTGGCTTCAACAGGTGCCAGAATTTATCTTAGCTCAACCATTTAATGCAATTATCGGTTTTAAAAAAATAATGATAAAAAAATGAAGAAATTAGTTAGTTAATGAATAAGATGTCATAATAATGGGTAATGTAGTAATATTTAGTAAATTTTATGTAATTACACGTGTAAAGTAAGTAACATAATTATAATTAGTTTTGTAGGAGATATAAAATAGCATATTATTCATAGAAAATATTTAGGTTAGTATTTAAAATAATAATAAATAATGTTAACTGTATCATAAAACAACTTTTGATTTGTTTATTTTTAATTTATAACTAGTAATTGAACTAATATTGTAAATAAAATAAATAATATCAAATTGATTTAAAATTAATATTAACTTTTCTTAAAGCAGTCAAATAATAATTAAATATTTAAGGTAAATTAGCATTAACCTGTTAAAACTTATATGTAATCTAATATCAGTTAATATTTTTATTTGTAGTCACTAAAAAGTTATAATAAATTAGTGGAGGTCAGGTTAAAGATGACCCCTGTGTGAGTGTGTATGTGTGCATAGAAATGTATGAGGTAAATGAATAAATAATAATTTAACTACAATAATAATTAAAAACAAGAAAAACAAATAAATGAAGAAAATCAGTATAATTAAATATTTAAAAAGTTTTGATAAATGAAAACTAGTTTGATTTTATATTTGTATTGCTATTTTATTTTATGTAATATATTTTTTTTAAATGTTACATAAGGACTAATAAGTAACTTTTAATTTAGAGTTGTTAAACCACAGGATTTTCAAATAAATGGATCAAAATAATGTCAGTTGTCAATTGATTAATTTTCCAGCTGATTTAAGAAAAGAAATACAGTTAAAAATAATAAATTATATTTAGTGGTTTATTAAAGGAAATTGACATAAAATTTTGGGGAGCAGATAGAAATTATTGTTATAAATCTAAGGTTTTATTGTATTTGTTGTGTGTTTTTGAATCTCAAAGGTTCCTGAAATCTTTCTCCTCCTAAAACAACTTGTTATTTTTTTAAAAAGTTTATTATTTTTTAAACAGAAGTATGTTAAATTATATTCAATTATTCTATAATTATAATGTGTGACTGTTAAAGATGTAACTATATTTCTTATCACTGACCTTCAATTAACTCTTAAAAGCTACAGTAAAAATGTTTATAGGTAATTTTATATCTGCTATCATAATTTTTAATGGCATAACTTATATTTTCCATAAAATGAATTCAAGATATAAACATTTAATGTATTTGTGGCTAGATAACTGTTCCTGCATCAAACTTTGTTCTCAAGAATTACTTAGTTATTATTTAAATAGCCTAAACCTTAAATGAGGAAAATTGAAAAACATTTGTAGTAACTTAATTGTATGTTTGAAATGTGTTAATATCCTTGTTAAATTTGCTTATAACTGATTTCAAATACTTATATTAGATTAATCATGCTTAATACTAATTAAAAATATTCTTCATTGTATTAATCACTTGTTTCTAAAATAGTTTAAGAAAAAAAATTTGCACTGAAATTAATTAAGGATAAACTTTTATCTGTCAAATGTATAGTATAATTATAATGAATTATTATATTTGCTTATGTCTATACATGAAATTTGTGACAATTATTCCTAGCTCTTTAAACAGATAGAAATTTCTACTTGCAAAATAATCTCACTCTTATGTTAAGAAGAGTAAAGAGAAAATGTTTGGAATCAAATTTTAAAATACTGTATGTGAAAATAATTTTTAAAAGTAAAGAGAAAAGCTATTTAAAAATGTGTTCTTTGAGGAAAAAAAGTGGATTTTTAAAAAAAATGATGCTGTATTATTGTATAACGAAACCCGGAATCCCATAATGATATTCTCATCTGAATAATTTGTTTTATTTACCATTCTATAGCTGACTTATCCTTATTATTTTAGGATTATGTTTTATTATTTAAAAACATCTTTAAAGGAAGAATTAAATTAACTTTAAAGAACTATTAAATATGTTTTGTTTGAAAGTCTTTGCTATGTTTGAGTTAAATGTTTTGACCAAAAGTTTCACACCATCAAATAAATAATATTCAATAAATTATATAAATGTCTTGAACAGAAAAACCAGTACAGAGGAAGTGAAAGCTATGAACTAAAGTTATTGTATTTTTATTTTGCATGTTTTATTGGTATTAAAAAAAGAAACCAGAAAAATATTTGATATATATATATGAAAAACAAGTTTTATATATGTAAAAACCTGCTATCACTTGTATTAATGATCAATAGATGGAGCTTTACCAAGACCTCCAAACAAGCGTATTTGTTTACATAAACGTCAGAGTCAATATTCACTGTCTCTTTCATTCTACTCCACACTCAGATCAGCTGATATATATATATATATATGTGTGTGTGTGCGTGTAATACTGTTTAGTATAAATATGCCAGTTAAATTAATGTTATAATTTTAGTCTTATTGGATTTATTCTCTTGTCATATTATTATGGCTATAATTGTTAAATACCTTACAAGTTAACATATATTTAATACTTTTATCCCTGGAGATTTTCATATCTCATTCTTAGCTTATTTAAATGTGTGGTATTTCACTCAGTTTTATTTAAAATCAGCCAAAGAGGTTTATGAGAGAGTTTTCCATTCATTTGTTTTATAAATACTACCTTTATAATAATCACAAATATTTTATAAACACATTGATAATTAATTTTCTCATACTTAATTTGCAATCTTTTAAATATCCACTAGTCACTATATTCTAATATTTAATATTTTATATGTGTGCATTATACATTTGCCTCAAAATTTATATGCATTTAATTTTTAAGTAATTTTTATATTAGTCGGTTGACATAGTTTGCATTGTTGGTTCTGACATTGATTATACATGTTTTATTTAAAATTCTTATTGAAAACTTAGTCAGTTCAAGTGATGTTTATATCTCGTTATTAGTTAAGTATTTGTTAGCCTCATAGAGCAAGGCTTTGTTAATTATTATTAGTATGCTTAATGGAGTAGACAAGGTCCTCCACCCTTATTGTATTGCTTTTCCCTGAAGTGATAGTGCTCATTCCCATTGATTATATATATCTATCAGATATTTGTATTTAATATGCTGATTATATTGATTATATATATCTATCAGATATTTGTATTTCTTGTGATTATGATCACATATTTTGAAGTATTTAGATCCCATGAAGAAGTTTGAACTTTCCTGGTATGTCATTTCTGTTCCTGGTGTGCTGAGACAAGATCCATGCATCCTGTTTTATGCTTTAAAGATAGGTATTTTTGGAAGCCACCACATTCTTATTCAGCTCTGCAGAGCATATGTATATTTATTTTGCCTATCACTCATGATGTGTTAATGCTAGTTTCACCACAGTAGGTCATGTTGCATTTGTTTTAGATATGTAATGAAAAGATATGTTTGTTTAAGGAACGTTGCTTCTTCATGTTGTAGTTAGCTATTTTTAATGCTTAAAGGTATATCAATGTCTGAATTGTGCTGTCACAGTAGTTTTCTCATCCACAAACCAACCAACAATAATGCATATGGCTATAAGTGGAAATTCATACATACTAAGTAGTTTAATATGTTCATCCAGAGTTTTTGCCACTGGAATTCTAAGTCTTTTAAATTTCACTTTTAAAACATTTGGTTTAATTATTTTACATAGACATAATTTTTGGAAATATGTGTGTAAATTACTTCTAATGAGTGAGTGGCCCATGCATATAATTAAATTTAAAGTTAGCTTAGTCTTACTTAAATACATCACTAGTGATAATATTAATAGTGTCAGTGTAACTAATGATAATTTAAAATATATGTTGTATATGTTAGTTCCAGCTTAGGGTTGCTTAGTTTAGGGTAGTAAATATAAACCTATTAGTATGTTATTCTGATTGTTAAATGTCAGCACAGTATTATTAAATATGCCAATCAAAATAGAATTATGTATGTTAAACTCATACCATTCTAATTAAAATATAAAATATTTAGAATCTCTAATTATTTTAAGAGGTTAGAGTTTAATATCAAATAGCCTCAGCTTGCTCTTCTATTTATTTATTTATTTTGTGTGTGTTTTTTAAAATAAACAGTTTAAAAAAGAGTTAAAGAAGAATACTCTGTTACTTTAGCCAGATAAAATGTTATAATTTTGTAAGTCAAAACAAAGTTTGTGAGTCAAAATGTTTTCAAAAGATCCCAGCACTATCTTGGCAATTTTTGTTTTCAGTAATTTTTATTTTTGTTTGTAAATATTTTTTTTATTTTTTATGGTTATTAATAAACCAAATTATCATTATTTAAAAGTTTCATTTCTGTTTGTTTTACTTTTATATGAAATATTGTCTTGAATTCCAAAGGTTCACAAAAAAATTATAAAGTCTACAAAATATATTTTATACTGGTTTAAATTATATAAAGCCATGCTAATCTAGGTGATTCTCAGATTGAATCATAGTAACAGAAAGTCACATAATTACAAATGCTTAATTGAATGCTCATTTTAAAGTTTATTTTTAAGTTGTTATTATATCTTCTAGACTGAAGATTGTGCCATGTAAAATGAAGAATATTAGTGCTTCAGACAAGTGTTTATTATTTATGTTTAAACCTGCACATTGTCTTACATTATCTTGTATATTTTTAAAATTTTTAAATCCATCTGCACTTAATATCATTAGGAGGTTGTCTGTGAGTATGTGAAAAGGCATAATAGGTACCCTTGTCCTTTTCCCTGTTCAAGTGATGTCTTGGGTAATAGACAATAATTGGTTTAAATTTATGTTAAATAATAAAATTTTAAAATTGATATGTTTTCTGTATCATGCTTTGTTTGAACATAAGATAGTTGTCTTATGGTCAGACAAGATATCACTCACTTGTTTATTAATCCAAGCAATCATTTATTGGGTAACTTAAACTTTATCTTGCACAAGAGTTTTAGTTTTAAAACCCCTAAGATTGTTTACTCTTGTTGCGTTGTTAATATAATTTAGTGAGATAGTCCTTCCAACAATTATCATTTATTCTTATTCAGTGTGTATGATCTGATAGTAGGCCAACTCTAATAGCTATTAAATTATGATTTAATTATTTTTTATATTACTTAATGTTATATTATTAACTTGTTATAATAGTTATTGGCATTGGTATTAGATTTGGTCTCTGTCCGATTGTATATCTCTAGATATTACATCATTTTTTCTCTCTCTTTATCATCTCCCTCTTCATTCCATCATTTCAACTTTTCTCTCTTCTGCTTAATTAATTTGTCTCTTATATCTTCACCATTTCATCTTTATCTCCATCTTATTTTATATTTTCATCATTTCATCTTATTATCATCATCATCATCACCTACCCCCATCTCTTCATTTCATTAAAAGGTTACAATTAGCATCCTCTATCATATCATCTTCCATTTCTCATCTTTCTTCTTCAGTTTTTTCTCTGCCTTTCTTTTGTTTATCATTCATCTTTCTTCATTAATTTCATCTTTCACATTTTCCACCATCTACTACTCCATCATCTAATAAAGGTTACAATATATATATATATATATATATATATATATATATATATATATATATATATATATATATATATATATATATATATATATATATATATATATATATATATATATATATATATAAAAATGTAACCATTAAATGTCTGTATTTTAAATCTTATAATAATAATTTAAACAAATTTATTTAACAGAGAATTCAAAATTATATAATATATGTAACCATTAAATGTCTGTATTTTAAATCATATAATAATAATTTAAACAAATTTATTTAACACAGAATTCAAAATTATATATATGTAACCATTAAATGTCTGTATTTTAAATCATATAATAATAATTTAAACAAATTTATTTAACACAGAATTCAAAATTAAATAATATATTCTTTATCAGAAGTACTTTCAATTGTTTCACTGACAATCTTTATCAACTGTTAATACAAATGTATTGTTTCACTGACAATCTTTATCAACTGTTAATACAAATGCACATTTGTATTAACAGTTGATAAAGATTGTCAGTGAAACAATTGAAAGTACTTCTGGTAAAGAATATATTATTTAATTTTGAATACTGTGTTAAATAAATTTGTTTTGAATTATATATATATATATATATATAATACAGTTATTTATTATTTGTGATATTGGCTATATAACATATTCCTGTCATTAAAATTTTAACTGAATAAACCGTTCTAATTTCTTTTTTAGTTTTTTTTTTAAAAATCAAAATACTTTTTTTTTTAATTTATAAATTATTTTAAACTTATCTGATCATTCAGCTTGTATAAAAATACTCCGTTTGCTTCCTTATTTTTTTTTTTAAAGTCAAATAAATAAAAAAATAACATTTGTTGAGACACTGATTCAAAAAATGGCCATTTTGTAGGAAAATGTTATTAAAGTAACTGTTTCAACAAAGTTGACTTTCCATATCAAATGTACAATTTTAAAGAAGAACAAGTTGTAATTGTTTTTCTTTTTATACCCGATGTTTTTTTTTTGTTTTTTTTTCAAGTTAGACACTGTTTTTTTTTTTTATTAAGGAAAAAAAATGCAGGTGACTGATCACCCACTACATAATGTAAATACATTTGTTTAAAAGGAATCTTTAGATCATACTACAGTCAATAACCCTTGTCTTCTCCATTGATTCATAAGAGTCTTTGAATTGCCAAGTTCTTTAATTCACAGATCCTTAAAACTTCATCTATGTTGCCATCTCTTTGTATAAACCACATTTATGGAATTCATACTTTAATCCATTTCTGAATTTCTATTGCTTTCCTGTTCGGAGTTTTCTTCAAAATTTTCCTCTTGTGAGCTTATTTCTTCATCATCTGTGATTTCTTCTGTTTCATCAGTACACACAGGACTAGTACTAATTTGTTGCTGCATTTCCTTTGGATAGCCATCTACATCCTCGCTTCCAGAACTGTCACTATGAGCCTCATCACTCCATTGCTCTTCTACATTATCAAGTTTTCGACTGGATTATCAGACTTTTCTATGATACCCTGCACTACTTCACCTTGTCTGCTTCCATACCTGTCACTACAAGCCTCATCATTCCATTGCTCTTCTATGTTATTGATTTTTTCCTCTGGATTATCTGCCTCTTCTGAAATTATCTGCCCTACTTCGCTGTTGCTACATACATGCCCCTTCCAAAAGAGACATGCCCCTTTAGATTCAACAATACATTTGAAGATCATGGGATGAGCTAAAATATCATGTTCCATTACCTCTGAGTCATTGACTATCTGACCTTCTGATTTAGTTTCCATCTCATCCCCTGACTCCTGTTGAGCAAACTTCTTCTGTCTTTTTTTTTTCTTTCTCCTTGAGAGACCCTCAGTTTTCTTTTCTTGATCACCACACAGCTCGATGTTTGAGCCCACAACACTATCCTCATCAGTTTGCGAGCCAGAGCCATTCTTATTTTCCTCTTGAAACTTGCACCTTGTGTCATTTTACCCATTTGAGTTGAACCATTCTCACTTAGTTCTGTATCACTGAACATGTTAGCTTCTTTTAATTGACTTATTTCTTCTAATGTGCCTTCAGATTTTTCAGATTGTATTGATTCGGAGTTGGTCAGTTCTGCCTGTGATGATTGTTTCTTTATCTCTTTGGCTGTATCTCTAGCTTCACCTGCATTTGTCCCATCTTCAAATCTACTGTGCGAGGTTTCTTGATTTTCTTTATAATGTAGCTTATTTGTTTTCACTTTATCTTTTAAATGAGATTCTTGTGATTTTAGTTCTAATTGTTGATATATAAGTGAAGGATTTCTTGATGTTATTGTACATTTGTGGAATCCACTATAGCTTTCCCCACATTCTGTGCATACTCTTTTTGGACAAGCCCTAATTAAATGGCCAGTGTCTCCACATCCATAACACTGTGGTTGAATTCCTTGAATTACTATGTAAATTGGGCTTTTATTCTGCTCATAAATAGATGGTATATCCAGTGGACTGATACCTTTAGTCAGCCTCATTGTAAATATTGCATTATTGGATGGCAGCTGAATCCCTGCTTTTTTTTTCATTAGGAAAGTGAACCATTCAATAGAGCCAAACTGTACTAATAGTCCCTGCAATTCATCTTTTCCAAATGCCACATGACAATTCTGCACCATACCTGTTATCAATCTTGGTTTTTCCAGGTCAATTTTCACTAAATATTTTCCATCTAGAAACATTTGAGATCTTTTGAATCTTTCTTTGGCTAAAGTGTTCTCAAATACTAGTGTGACATATTTTTTGTTAGGGTGATAGTAGACCCTTCTTATTGAATCAATGATATTTAAGTCATTGATTAAGACAAATAGCTCATTTATTGGAAATATGAAATGTTCACATTTTTTATTTGTTGTGCTCAATGTTAAAGTATACTGATTCCAGAAGCTAAGAAAGGAATTAAACAATTTCTGAGGAATTATATTATTAAATTCATCATTGACTGATTGAAAGTCTTCTGGAATTAAATTATTTCTATCTTGATTAGAGTTGTTTGTACTTGACTCAACATTATGATATATTAAGCCATTCTCAAATTTATTCTCATGGGAGATGCCAGCATGACAAGTTTTCCCATACTTTGCATTATTCAGATTGTTTTCATGACCTCTGACCACTAGCTCTAGCTTTGTCTCAAGGCCCATAACCCCCTGCTCCATTTGAAAGCCATTGGCATATAGGGTTTTGAAACCTTACCATTTGGAAGTCTTAGTATCCTTTTTTAACTTTTCTGCAAACATTGGAAGTGTTAGTTCTGCATTATTGCTCTCACCAGCAGGTTCAACTGGATACTTCTGGGCTTCTGTAACTTTTTCCCTATTTTTCCCCAAGCTTTGGCTTTTAATTGTCGTGGTTTTGTCTAGATAATTACTTTGTGTACTTTCCTTGAGGTTTTTAGTTTGTCCTTCAGTATTTATTCTTGTATTGATCAATGTAGAGTCTCTTTGATGATATTCGTCTTTGTTTCGTTCCAGTTCTGCTTCTATATCATGAATGTGGGGCACAGCGCCCTCTCTTGTGACCAAATTCCCGTGATTTTTAATTATCGTTTTAGATTTTAGTAGTTTTGTGACGGACCCGCCCACAACTTTATTTTCTGATAGATTTCCATGAAACTTGGCAGTATCATTAATATTTAGCTTATGTTTCATTGTATCAACTTTAATTTGCTGTATCTCAATGTTTTCATTGATCTTTACCCGATGTTATTCTTAATATTTATTCACAGTGCATGCCTATTGTTGCATTATAAAAATATTGTGATTATCTATTCATTTGAAACAAAAAATAAAATAATATTATTAATAATATTATCATCCCCTTTTTACATTGGGTTACTTAATAAAATATTTGACCTTTTTTTTCAATTGCTATGACTGTTTTTTCATCATTTAAGTCATTGTCTAGATTTATTATAGACACACAAGTTATTCAATACAATACAATTGTTACTATATATATAAATTTGTATGAACTTTTCCAATGTTTATATTTTTTTATTAAACACTAGAATTAATTTTATTACTAATATATATAAAATACATATTTTGCAGGTTCATCCTTGTTAAAAAAAAACTGAAGGAGATATTAAATCACCAATGATTTAATATATCCATCAGTTTTCTTTGATCACGAAAAAACATGTAGCTATAAATTTAAATTTGATTTTGAAAATGTGAAAATTCTTCATGAAGAGAGAAACAATAGTAAAGAAAAATTAAAGAAGCCATTTTTATAAACAGGAATAAAATGCATTTAATAAATCGACAAACTGCTATCATTAAAATATGAGATTCATGGAATTTGAATTGATGATGTTTGCTTTCGCTTTTGTTTTTGAATTTAATGGCAATCGAGGCAGGTTTAAGAATTAAAGTACTTCTGCAAATTTAAGGATTGTTTGTAATAGTTTGTATACCGTTAAATTTATTATTTCAATTATTTATATATATATCATGAAAATAATTATTAAATAAACAAAAGCAATGACAATGACTTATGCATGTTATCCAGTAAGTCATAAACATGAAGAAGTATATATTGAGACGAGTTGAAAAAGAATGTTAATATTTGGTAGAAGCTATTATTAATGATGTTCATATCGTAAATAAAATCAGGGTTTTATTTTTTAAGGTAAAAGCAATTTAGAGGGGATATATTTTTGCATTATAAATGGATGACTATTTTTCAGAGATTGTTAATTAGGCCATTTGTGATTTATGGGTGAGAAACCAATGGTTGAACAATATAAAAGTACTTCACCAATTTATGAATGAGAAATCTGGAGATTGAATCTGATGGAAATATTTCACTATTTACTTGCATCTATAATGACAGACTTTGTTTTCCAGAGCTGTCATTATCACCTTGTTAGTGTAATTAGTTTCATCATCATTGGAAAATTTAGATGTCGTCAACAAAACAAAAAACATATTTGAAATAAGGTCTTGCCACCATTTAAAATGGAATCAATGAAAGTCAAATAGAAATTTCTTTTTTAAAATGTATATAAAATTGGCTGTTGTCTTTAGAGTAAAAAGTAAGAGATTGAAAAGAAGACAAATAGATAAGAAAGGCATAATAGTAATGGAATAAGTAAGTATGATTTTTTCAAAGCTAATCAGAAGATAGAATTATTAAGATGATGATGATAATCTATCTATTGTTATATCTAATTATTTAAGGCATTATATATAAATATATACTAATTACAGAAAAGTCTATATAATAAAAAAATTAACCAATATTTAAAATTTTTAATGCGCTTACAGGCATTAGTAGAGAAGTTTATTAATTCTATGAAAATTATATGGCTAACTGCATTCGAGAACTTATGACATCCTCATATTCCTAGGAAAATAACATTGGAAAATAATGGAGAGGATAGTGTGTATGCATATACTGTTGATGGAATTCAAATTTATTTAAATTATCATGTTAATTATTTATATTAGAATGTCCATTTGTTGACGAAAGAAAAAGTCAAATCTTTTTGATTAATAGCATTATTGTTGTTAGATATATAGCTTGCTTCTCTGACTTTCATCTTCAAGTCATTTCTTTTTATGTATTGAATGGTTGCAGAAGAAAAAATAAATTGATGTAATAACTTTTTGTGTTTGAGGAAGATAGAGTGTGTTCTGGTTTGTCTGAGGCTTTTTGTATGGATAATGATGCTGTGTAAGGTGTGAAGATAAAGATGCTCAAGTTTCACAATAGATTGACTGGCATCTGGTTTGAGAGTATATAATTTTGTAAACACTGCAAATGTTGTGTTCAGGTTCAAGCTGGTTTGTAGATTTGTTGATAAATCTATTAGTAGATAGGGAGTATGAATAGCAAGGCAATAAGTTGGAGAGGAATTTTATTAAAAGTGTTTGTTAATGAAGAAATGTATAGCAAAAGGACTATCACCTCATATTAGTAGGAGGGTTAGAATTTAATTTGTTATAATAATTAGAGATCACTCTAGTAAACATGCACTTTATAAATTTAAACACCTAATGAATACTCTCCTCTCCAAACACAAGATAAGATAGAATTAATCACTCTATCTTTTTAACCTAAGATTATATGTGTAGGAAAAGCTTAAGCATTTGGAAATGAGAGTGTGAAGATATTAAATAATCGCTATCAATTACTTTTACTATGTTTTAATGAATCATGCTTGTGAAATTTTTACAATTTGCAATACTCATTATTAGTTGAAATATTGAACATATATAATGAGGTGTTTATTTATATAGCACTGTTTTGAAAGTTTAATAATAATTAGAGATCACTCCACTAACCATAATTAAGATTTGCCTGAATATATATGCTTAGGTTAAAAAGATAAAATTATTCAGTCTATCTTTTCAAAAGACTTTATCTTGTGTTTGGAAAGAAGGTTATTCATTAAGTATTTAAATCTATAATGTGCATATGTAGTGTTGTGTTTTTTAATTATTATTACAGATTAAAAACATAGCACTGTATAGATAAATAACTTGTTATATAAATTAAATTTCTTGTAAAATTGTTTCCTTTCTCTTTTTATAAGACTTTGTTTGAATCCAATAGATATTAAATCTTTGATGTATAATTCTATGTTTGCCTTATGAGATGATTCAAGTTTATATAGAGCATGCTTATGGAATAAGAAATTGGATGGATCTGCAGGTCTGTGAGATTGGGGAATAGTTGAATTACACTGCATGAATCAACAAATTTTGAGAAGTTTAACATGGAGTAATGAAGATGATATATGTTTTTGTGTATTATAAAATCTAAATATGTGAACCACTGATATGAGTTTTTGTAATCTATTGAAATTATTAAATATGAGTGGCTTTGTAGATTTGCTTTAATATTATGAAATAAAGGCTCTGGTCCAGCAATGTAAATGTCATCTACATAACATGTGTGTATGAGATCTTGAATATGTTTTCAGGTATTATGGAATGATTATATTTTCAATAAGGTTTAGATATAGGCTTGAAATGAAGCTTCTAAAAGGAAGACCCATGATCCACCATTTGGTCATATTATAAGCTTGATTGTTGAATGTGGCTATGATGTGGTCATTCATCCAAGATAAAAATGTTATGATAAAATATGTACATATCTGAGATTGGTTTTACTTAATTAGTTCAGCTTTAATTAAGTAGACTTATAGTTTCCTATTCATTGATCCATATAGTTCCATGAAGTGCAGCAAAACTTTATGTGTGAATTAACATGTGTAATATGAGATATAAAATCAAATGATGATTTGATGGTGTATGTCCTATACCTTACATGATCGGACAGCTATTGGTTAATTAATTTCACTATATTAAATCAGCACCCACAAAGTCCAACATAAGTTTTAGAGGTGTGCTAGGCTTATGCAGTTAAGTGTTGGCAAATATTCCAAGGGGGGTGGGAGCAGATGGGTAAATTTTATAATAATTGTTCTTGATGAATGCTTTTTTACAGTGATTGTGTAATATGTCAGTGACAAGTTTATCTTTGTTATGTTTTATATTCTAAGTACATATTTATTTGCAGCTACATCTTGTTATTGAATTCAGCCTGGGTCATGAGAAAATATCTAGTGCCTTTGTCTTCATTCATGCAAATGAAGGAGTTATTTAATAGAAACTGTTTCGTGATGCTAATGTGTTCACACCAGTTAGAGTTTGAGACTCATAGAGATTTATGTTGGGTGTGTTTAAGAGAGCAATTAAATTATATTTGTATCGGTTGTTTATGAGACCTGCTTTTACATTGCCAATTAGCTCCAGTTTTAGGGGTTTCAGTGGTGACCAACACATCTTGACCCAGTTCAATTTTAGTTTTGGTAATAAGGGAGGAAGATTTTATAAAGTGGCATTAACAAAGGTGTTTATATTCTCAACAAGAATAATAATAATAATACCATGTTTCTTAGAAAGAATGTTGAGCTTGTGGGAAAATTTCTTTTTAGCTTTGTAGAGGTATTGTTGCATTTATTGGGAATGAATTCTGAAATACTGTTTTTCACTGAGATTTTCATGAAATGCTTTGTGTCTTTTTGGAGCACCCCTTTGAATTTTTTGATAATTATTGTCAGCAAATAACATTGCAGCCATCATTTAATTTTATCGTGATTGAATATAGACGTATTTATGCCACAAATCGCTGACGCAGACTTCTCAAGTAAAAAGGAAAATAAAAACTATAAAATTTGACACTAAGTAAATTTTCCCTAATTATCAATAACATTTAAATTACTTTAATTTTAAAACAATAGTTAAAATAAATTAATAACTTCTGTGCAATAATTTTTCAATATAAAATAATTTTCAATTAATTGTGAAATTTAATTAATTTTTTTTTTTTAATTTTGTGCAGTTGTTTATTTTTAGAGCATAGTGTAATTTTTAGATTTTAACATTTTACATATTTTACAATATATATATATATATTAAAAAGAAGTGTTTAATAAAATAAATTTAAAGCAAAATACCGCCTGAAAAATATAACATGCCCTCATTTGGGTAAAATAGTAATCACGTTGTTGTTAAACAGTTGGATTTACATATATTTAATATCAGCTATAATATATATATATATATATATATATATTGTAACAGTGGATGTTCTTAAATGAAACTAATTATTTCTTAATACTATTATTCTCAACCCAAAAATATAACGTGTTTCTCATTTTTAATATCATATAATGTTAGATAAAGATATGATAATGATTAATGATAAACATTCCATCATATTTAATAATATTGCTTATAGATTAATAATTATTTGATGATACTAATAACAAGACCAGTAAATTTATTATACAGTAAAATATATTTTATTATTTATTGGTACAGGTTTGGATGTTACTGCATTAAGATATGATAGACCGGCATTGAGGCTAAATCATTCATTCTGTGTAACTTTAGAACTTAATGTAACTGGCATCCCAAGTCCAAAGGTAGGTATGGTATTTGTAGAAAATATCACAAAAATATTTACTTACACTATTGCAAATCAATCAACTCGTTTTTACGACAGTTATTATGAGAATTTTATAACTGTGGACAACAACAACCCTTTGCGTACATGTTTTAGTCGTTTGGAAGAGCCCATGATTGGGAAAACATTTTTGTATATGTTAGAAACTTCAAATGACGATGATGATGGAATTGGTAGAACATTTACTCCTTATTTAGGTATGGAAAATTGATTAACTTATATAGAAAAGTGTTACTGTTTATATTGTTAATAATAATATATGATTTTTTTTAAATAACCAAAATTGTTCTTGCAATATATATATATATATATATATATATATATATGGCTTTTTACTTTATTAGTCTTCAAATTTGAAAAATAATAATTCTACACTAATCTACTGTGTCTATGATTTTATGTGTAATCTAGTAAAACCATGAATTAAAACAATAAATGGCAATCCCTTAAGTCTGTCGCCCTCTATACGTTAGAAATATTCGATCAATTGGAAAACTGTACCTTTATTGTCGCTCGTTGCTTGGAAAAAAGACTGTCATAAACGCTTTCCAATATTTGATTATTTAAAATGGTTTTATATGTTGTTGTTTTTTTAAAAAATAGTTTCATAATTATAATTAATAATTATATTATTATAGATGTAATGAACTATAATTATATGCTTATATTATATATGATAGATAGATAGATAGATAGATAGATAGATAGATAGATAGATAGATAGATAGATAGATAGATAGATAGATGATTAAGATTTATGATAGATAAATAAATTAAAAAGAAATGAAAAATAAAATAGTAAAATATATGATAGATAATAGATAGATAGATAATAGATGATAGTGTGTAACAGTATGACATAGGGAAGTAGGTATGAGAAGAATATTAATTGGATTTAAAAACATCTACTTTATATGTATTCCAAAATGAAAGACCAATATGAGGAATTGGTATTTGTGTAGTATTCCTTCAACAAAGAAGAGATAGAAGGCCTTGTCCCCTACGCAATGAAGGAGTAATCTTGGGAGCATAAAATAAATCCTGTGATTTCAGCGTTTTCTCTTGTTGAAACACGTGTTTTGAAATTTGAACATCAAATAAATCCTGCGATTTCTTACGAAACTATATCTAAAATATTAAAAATTGTCATCAAACTACTGCAATTTTACACTTATTTATTTCACTATTGAATTACATTGTTGATTTCGTTGTTTTATTTAATTAAAAAAAAAAAAAACACATAGGCATTTGTTTTTAAAAAACGATGTAAAACAATTTATTCCGCCTGCATGAAAACTGAAAGAGGGAGTGAGGGGAGAAATAGATAGATAATATTATAATATGAGAGAAAATTACTAGCAAATAATGACTAGGGAAGTTTTAAAATATACCGAAATAATTTATTGTTAGACCAACTGTGTCTGAATGCATTGTTACAAATCAAACCATCGTAAATAATAATCGTTTTTTTCTTATTTATATCAATTCATCAGTCAGATAAAAATGATACAACGAATTGATATTAATAAAGGAAAATGTGCATTGTTTACAAGTTGACTAAAAATGATTTTTTTTAAGAATCTGACTTAGGAATAATATAAATTTGTAGGTCTGTGAATAAATTATAAGCTACATATTTACTAATCACTATTTATGTATTTATTAAAAATATTAGAAAAAAAAGAGATAAGTTATAATAAAAAATTATCAAAAACTTTATGACACTTTCAAATTCATTTGAATAATATAAAAAGTGAATTCATTTATTGAATGGACATATGCAAATCATTGGTTATTAATAAAAATTAATGGCATAAACCAGCAGTCTGCTATAATATGGCTTTGAGAGTCAATAGTTTTTATACATCGATCAAATGCCCAGAAATTATGTTAGCCACATTAAAGATTTGTCACTTTCTGACCAAGAAGAAGAAAGTAGTTTGGGAATTTGGTTACCACTAGCCAGCTGATATCCACTGACTATTCAAGCATACAAACATGCCTCTAGAGGAGGAGGACTAGAATTTTACTATTAATGCATATTATTAATGTAATCTAAGAGTGAAACAACATTATAACATCTCAACATTAGTAAAATTCACTTGTTTTTTTGTGTTTTCATTTGTCATACATCCCACCAACCCCTCAGAAATCAACTACTTGCAATCAGGCAACGCTGGTGCGATGACCTCTCGGCTAACAACGCTTGACAAGTTCACTTCTGTCAACACAATTTCCTCTGCCTCTACGTCATTAAGATAGACGTGTATATATTTTCAAAACAAAATGCTAAAAGATATAAGATTTGCATATATTTAAATATGAAATTCCCCAACATAAATTCACTCATAACAATATTACATAGTAATAAAAAAAATGGGGATTTTTTTTTTTTTTAAAAAAGAGTTCTTGAATTTAAAAAATTGTGATTATCTGATAAAATATATTTAAACTTTGTTTAGCAGGAATGGTCAAGTTCTTCACTAATAAAAGTCATCTATAATACTTTTCATTCATTTTTGGTTGTTAAGACTAATGCAAGCCATCAAATGTTGGAACACATGGCAATTATTTTGACCGATACCATTTAAAAACTAAACATTTAAAGTTGCAAAATATCTATTTTTTTACTTCTCTTAATACCCCTAGTTTGCGGGGAGGGGGAAGATAGATGTGAAGAGGCATTGTTCTGAATGTTAACCGTAATATAAGTCTTATAATTTATATTACTTTTTCTAATTTTTTTTTTATTGTTCTGAATGTTTTCTTTAAAAAAAAAAAGACGTTTCTGAGTATTTTTTTCAACACATTTTGCAATTCCATGTTCATTTTGGGGGGGAATTTTTCAGTTCAGGTGTCCATTTTCAGTGTTAAAGCGGTTGTTTGACCGCGATTAATTCCTGTTATTTATTACAATGCAAGTAGTGTATGTGTATATTTATGTGTTTTGTGGTAAATATTATAAAATAAAATAATTTTTTAATGATTGTTTTATGCGTCTCTTATAATTTAGTGATTGTTATATGTGAATGGGAGTTTATTCGGTACCTTTTTTCAATATATTTTCGGGCCGAGAAAATGTAGTTTTTGAGCTATATATATTTTTTTTTGCTTTACAATGTTTGGTTGTTTTTAATTACTCATCATATATACATACGTTTACTTTTTTTTTATAGTTTTAATGGTGTGTGAACATGTTAGCTTTAGTCTTGCAGTACAGTATTTATTAGACTTGCTGTACCTTTATACATTCATGTCAATCTACCAATAAATGTGTAAGTCTTGCCAATATATCATGTATGTGATCCTTGTATTCGTTACTTTTTCGCCAATCTGGTAAAAAAATTTCAAATCTGGCAACAAATATCGTTTACATGTTACTTTGGTCAGATCACAACATTTACAATGTTATCAGTGGATTAATACAAGTATGGAAAGGAGCAGCATATCTCATAATGTACTACTGGAATAGTACAAAAGTACTGAGAAATCTCTAATATATATGGCCCATGAACTAGAGACTCTTAATATTTATGGAATTTGTTATTTAAGATTACAGAATTATGCTTGATGGCAGTAAAGTCATAAGTATATGAATGAAAATCTAATTCCCTCTCTCACATTATCACAATCTAAATTTATTTGGTTAGTAAATATTGATGATCTTATGACTAAATCTATCATCGATAAACAATTATGGTAATATAAATTGATGTTCAATTGTATAAACTGATATGAGTAATATAAAATGAAATAACTAAAGCTAGGATTTTATTTTCATAAATTATTATTTTATTTACATCGGTTATTAGAATGTAGGTCATAAAATTGTATATTAAAATAACATTAGCTTATAACAACTAATTTGTAGTATTACCACTATGGGTAAAATTAAACAATGTACTTATCTTGAATTAAAGGAAGATACACATTCAGATTATTTTTTCTGGTAATTTAATATTAAGAATTATAAACTTATTATGATCTATGTTGGAGTTAAACCTAAATAAATTATCTTAGCATGTATCATTCAGTAATTATTTATCCTTTTGTGGTTTAAATCAGCTTCTTTTAATTGAATGTGTAAATGTGATTGTTTATATTATGCACGAATGAAATCATTTTAACCCGTGTATCTAATGTAAGTTTAATAAAGTTAAAACAAAACTTGAATACATTACATCAATGAAAACTTTTAGCATTCAACTAATTACTGTACTGGCTAAAGTGGCCACACTGGTATAAGAATATGTAGGTATCTAAATGAAATGATAATAGCGCTGGAGAAATTGATTGCATTTCCTGTGATAATCCAATACAATCTATTCCATACTACTGTCAGTGTTATTGTAATATCATAATTCCATTTAACACCAGCTATAAGTATTCATCTGTTTACTATATTTTCGAGAAACATCACAATATAGGTGTCAGAATTCTGACATGTGCATAATAAATATATGTCTAGCGGGATGTAATTAAAATATCGCACCTGTTAGGTGGCATTACAGTCTCATGACTAAACCTAAATGTATTTGACATTCTACATTTTGGTTTTTTTCTCTAGTGGACGATTCTCAGGGTAGTTGCTTAAAATTAATTTAGTTTCTTCTATGAAATTGGTGTTTTAATTTACTTATAACGGGTAACACTTTATTTGTAATATGTCTGCGATTATTTCGTTTTATATGCGATATGTTTCAAATTCGAACAGCAATTTGAATAAATATTTTACTTTAAGTAAAAACAAATTAAAAATGTGCTGGAAGGCGTGTTTTTATTTATTAGATGATTATAATTTAAATTCATGGTCCTTAGCAAACAGGTGTCAACATGTTTAAATCTAGCAATCCATTTTTGTTCTTTTTCTAACTGGGTGTATGAATATGTACATATCAGTAAATAGAATATGCTAATTAAGATGTAGTTTCTTCAAGGTAGTTTATCAGCACGTATGTCTGTAGATTCTCTCAAAAATTTTTTTTTTCAGTAAACTCAATAAAAGAGTTTTCTTTTTTTAATCCAATTTAGCGGTGTTAATTTCACCAAAAATATATTTTTGGTAATTTTCTTTCTTGTAGCTATATTACTTTTTTATCTCATGGGTTTCATTTGATTGTTATCTTAAACAAATGACATAATAATAGCCATATAATATTAAATATACTCTCACACATACATAAATATAGGTTATTATGTGTGTACAGTAACGTGGATTAATCATTTATTAATGTGCAATTAAATAATGTTACTTTAATAAAATAATTTTCCTATAAATGTGTTTTTTTTCTTCTTTCCTACAATGTAATCGCAAGATAAATTTGTTATTGAAGTTAATCAAATTAAATATTTGTATTACTTATATTCTGATAATCTTTTACTGATGTTAATTTTGAATTACTTTTAAACAAAATAAGTAATAATAAAACTACGGTTAAGATATTAATTAAAATCTTATGGTATCCTGGGTGTTTTGCCAGATGTAGTAAAGAGTTATCAATTGATAGTTTTAACGATTATTATATCAGAATGAAATAATAAGTTGATAGCTAAAAAAACTTTTAAATATTATATATATATATAATCATTTTTGTTTTTATATTGGCCTATTTTCATCATCCAATATGAGTATTGAATGTTTTAAAAAAAATTAACTTTATTTAAATATTCAAATACACTCAACTATTAGTGATATCACATCAGCAGGTTAGTATATGCACAACGTTTTGAGATGTATTATTCTTTTCTCTTCTTCAGATGTTGCTGACCAGTGACAGAACTAATATAGGATTTAAAACTGGATTATTAGATTCTTGAGTATTGAATTTAAAGGTAACACTTTAACCAACTGAGCCATCCTGTGAAAGGCAAAAGTCTGTAGAAATTGCATATTCTTATCTATGAGGTTCCTCCTAATTTCTCCATTTTTTTCCTAAAAACGTTGTTTTCATATATTATGTAGTCACACTTGGTTGGCTTATAGGATTTTTGCCATTGTCATGTGAAAAGTTTCTTTAAATTTTATTCTATGTACCTTTCCTTCACTATCCAATATTTCTGTATCTTCCCAATTCAATATATGCTAATTGACAAATACATGGTCCGCTACCTTATACACCTCTGTTTCCTCTCTTGTAATCAGTTTGCGTTCTTGCATGCACGTTTTAATGGGATGACTGGTCTCACCAATATATCTTCTTTCACATTCATATGGTATTTTATAGCTGCAGTATGATGTGGAAAAACATATATTTATAAGATATGTCATACCACTTAAAAGTTCTTGCAAGAACACAAACTCATGATTGGAAAAGAGAAAACAGATGTGTTTAAGGTAGCAGACCATATATGTGCCAATGAACATATGTTCAATTGGAAAAGTAAAAAAAAATATTGGATAGAGAAGAAAAGTACAAAGAGAAAAAATTGAAGAAGCTGCTCACATGACAATGGCTAACAATTCAATAAGCAACAAAGTGCGACTATACATAATGTATTGAAACCACTAATCAACTTTGCTCTTAGGAAAAGTGGAGAAATCCAGAGGAACATCATAGATAAATATATGAAATGTTTAAAGACTGTTACCTTTGTCAGGATGGCTCAGTTGGTTAAAGTGTTACCTTAAAATTCAATACTAAAAAATTTATGCATGCAGATTCGAATCTCATGCTAGTACTGTCACTGGTCAGACTAGCAACACCTGAAGAAGTCAGGAGAATAATACCTCTCAAAACATTGTGCATATACTAACATGCTTGATGTGATATTACTAACAGTTGAATGTATTTGGAATATTTAATTAAATTAACTTTTTCTATAGACATTCAATATGCATATTATATTATAGTCCAATATAAAAGTACAACTAGAACATAATCATCATAAACCATCAGGAAAATAATTTATAATCATATTTAAAAAGAGCCTCCTAACAGATACAATACATGCATACACATATAAAGGGTTTTAAATGGCATCCAAATACATAAAATTATAGATTATAGATTTATAGATAGATAGGTAGGTAGGTAAACAGAAATAATGATTTATAAATTGTTTGGTATGTGGGTAGAAAGATACTGATAGATGCATACATGCAAAGAAGTAGATGGACTTAGATAGACATTGACACAGGATACCAGTTAGATATGTGCTCTAGTTCATTTTGACGCCAGAGAGAGACTATTAATCAGTCCTGGTACAATTATATAATAAATGATCTTTGATAATACTTCAAAAAGTAATGAGACTTTTCCCTCATATTTTGTCCAGTCAAATTAAAAATCTTCAAACTTCATTCCAAATTTTTTAAAAAAAGATTTCAAATAAATAATTTATAAAACAGTTCCAGATATATTGCCCCCTCCCCCAAAAAAAGACATTTGTAGTCTAATGGATATTGTCAAAAATGTTTTAGAATGTCTATTAATATTGTAATTAACAAAAGTGAAATAAAATTACTACAAATATTATGTTAAATTGAAAAAAAGTCATATCTAATATTTGGAGTTTAGAAAAGTATTTTGATTTCACAAACAATACACATCAAAATTTACATTATTATAATATTAGAAAAAGACAGAACAAAAGTTGAGAGGTAATGTACATTTGGTAAACAACGGATTTTAATTTTACAATGAAAACCCTCTCATTGTAAATTGTATCATAAATTTAATTACATGAAAAGTACTAACATCCTAAAATAAGGTGGAAAATACAGAAGAAAGTGTGTGAACTAAGGGGAAAAGGTCAATTATGAAAGAACTGTTAAAATCATAAATAATGCAACTGAATACCGAAAAAAATAACAAAAAAAAGGGATTGAAGGCATTTAATTTTAATGCTAACATGGTGGTAATGAGTTCTATTTTACTACTATTACAAAAAATTAAATCAGAATTAAAATTAATTTTACAATTATCAAATAAAACCATAAATTACTAAACTAATATGTGCAAATATTTAATCCACTTCTATCAGCAAAAACAGTAAATACATACTTTTTTTCTAATCTGAAATGGGAAGCGTCCACATCTTGGTATTCTCTCTTCTTGATCAGATAAAAGGAAAATCAAAAAAGAATACCCCCCCCCTTTTGATATTGTGATGTCAAAGTACTAAAAAACATTACATTTGTTTTCACATTTGATCTCATATAATGTGATGAAAAAAAATAAATACTTGAAAATAAAAGTTGTAAGAAAAAAGCAATCCTCAAACCACTACCAAATATCTAAATATCAATCAAAAATTAAACATACAAACAAAAAAAAAGGATTTACTCTTTAATATGTTATAACAAATTTTTAAAAAAATCATACAAATAAACATTTATAGAATCAACTTCTCCCGAATTTGGAATGATTGGATAAACAGAAATCAACTGCAGATAAATACCACACAAGGTACAGAAGAATAAAACATTAATTTATAAATAATCAAAACTTTTCTAAATATCTGTAATTGAAATAAAAGCAACTATATTTCACTGAGTTATGTGATGTCAAAAACAACGAAGAAGGAAATGGTAATACCATTTCTTTCGGACTTTTGTTATATAAGCTTAATTTTTGACAATTTTTGAAACTGTAGAGTGAATTTTGCCTATTGTTTTAATTTATGTATAGAGTAAATAATGCTAAATCCCGATTAACAATAGACAAATCTACCACCCCCTATAATTTAAAACTGCTTCCTGCATTAAACTTTTCTTTTTAGTTGTTTTGATATCACATTACTAGACGGGAGATAGTTAATTCCACTTCAATTACAAATAGTAAGAAAATAATATTCAATGATAAAATACTGAGATTTAAGAAAAATACAAGAGTTATCAGTTTTTTTAAAAAGTAAAAAATAATATTTTCACTTCAGAACTGAGTGTCCTGAAGGATCATTGTAATTAAATCCCAGTTACTGATTTTTTGTTGTCACCGCATTGTCCAACAAATGAAGTCTGAATATGATTGTAGTCCAATGTACTATTAACCCCTTTACTTTCTATTGTTTTAACCACATCATTTTAATTTTTGTCACATCACATTATCGATAGATCTTTCTATTCACCTATCTATCAAGGTATATATATATATATATATATATATATATATATATATATATATATATATATATATATATATATATATATATATATATATATATATATATATATATATATATATATATATATATATATATAATAACAGTGATATTATATTTTATAAAAGTTTCCCTGTTAATCTTACATTAATTCTTTAAACACTGCTTTGACATTCATAACTAGTTGATCATTTGATGATGATAATAGAATGATGATATTCCACAGTAATAATACATATTACTTAATTTGTCAATTTAACAGGTAATAAAATATCTGTTATTATTAGTTTTTATTGATTAGTTTTTTTAAGAACTTTTAGTAGTATTTGGTTTTTTTTCCGATTTCTAAAAAAAGGTCAATTGTAAGTTTTCAAGGTTCTTTTGAATCTCATATACCTAATGTCAGCTTACAAAAGTGAATGTTTTATAATTTCAGTGTTCTTTTGATTTGTTTTGAAATTTTTATCATTCTATCATTAATATTTTATCTTTATTTTTTAAAATTCTTCTTTCATAAGAGAGAGGAGTTATATTACTTGGTGGAATTTGCTTCACCTACATTTAATACACATCCAGTCAAACACTCCAAATAGAAATAAAATGGCTGGCAATTAAACACACAAAAAAACAGCTTCATATAAAACTGTTTTTTTTTGTTGTTGATTTAAATATTTTTAATTAAAACTAATAGTTAATATAATGATTTAAATATAAACCTTGACTATTGTTTCCTGAAACATTTTAAATCAACAACAAAGTGTATTTTAATGCTAATTTTAACAAGTTAAAAAATATAATATTTGTAAAGCAGCAATAGGGTTGGAAAACCTTGTTTTTTTCCATATTTGACTTTTTTTAAAGTTTATATTGAATTTTTAAAAAAAATAAAAGTTGAGCAAAAAAATATGTCAAAGGAACCTAATTCTTAGAGATTTTACATTACACAGTGAATTTATAAATGTATAATAGTGGTATTTATTACCATAAATCTTAAACCCAGACTATAATTTTCTAACCCCTTACTTCACTTGGAAAATAAGAAAGAATTTTCTAAAGTCAAAAGAAAACTTCAATTTTTTAAATTGATATTTTTTTTTCAATTACAAATAATAAAATAGTTATTTGAAATTAATTTACATTTTATAAATCAGTATTTTTGGTTTCCCTTCCCCAAGATCTCGTCTCTCTCCTCTTTTTTTTTGCATTTCATGTCTTTAAATCCAATATGAAATGAAAAAGAATAATGAATATTTGCCAAAAAACAATTTCTCATTAATCATCCCAATGTATAAAGCAATGTGTGAAGACTCAATTAAAGAAAAAAATTAAAGGTAGATAGTCAGTTAGGTTGGTACATTTTATAATTGAGTATAATAAACACAGAAGACTTTATTTAACTGAAAATATTTAAATGTAGTAAAAGTAAATGTCATCATGAGATATTCTATGATTCATTAGTTTTAACATTTGCACTATGTCTATTAAATGAAGATATGTCATTTCTAATTATTAAAATTAGATTCATTTTATACAATCATTAGAGGTTTTTCCCTCAATATTAGTATTTTCCAGATGAAATTATAAGAAAGTGTTTGTTGAGGCTAAAATAGTAATTATATCTTAATAAAGAAATCTTGTAGTTTAAAGACATTAAACTAATGTTTAGACTTTTTTTTAAAAAGTTCTGATATATGACATCAAAGAGTATTTGACAGACATTTTTGTATGTGTATGGATGGTAATCTTTTAGATTTAAATATGATTTAGACAACAAATTACTGTTACAAATAATTCTCAGAACATAAAAAAAGTATTTTACAATGTACAACTTATGTTTTGTTGTTGCTTTTTCAGCATTTTTTTTCAATATATATGTTAATTAATACTTATGTTTTAGTTCTGCAGCACTAAATGACTCTAACAAAAAATAATTATCTAATATTTAATATTAACTCTCTGCACTATGCTAGAATTCTGAAAGATTTCCTTATTCTCATAACATTAAGATTAAATTATTATTATTATTAACAGAATATAATTTGATAAATATTTTTGGGTAGTCTTTTGATAGTTGATCATGGTCACTTGACGGTGTTGTTTATGTATTAAAACACATACAAATGTCTTTTCCACAGCCTACACTTATGGCTAAGAAAACAGTTATGTTTATCTTAGTCATTTCAGGCCACTTTATGGCTTTCCACATAAATATTATGGCCTGTTTTGTGCTCCATAACACTGTATGTGAATTCCCACAATTCACTAGTCACTACTGTATCATGGATGGTGTTTGGATTTCAAGTGGCCACAAGTTTTGATATCTCCATAGCAGAGTAATTTCATTTATACTTAAATCATGCAGTCTAACTCACTAAGAATTGTCACACCATCCCCACCCTTTCCTACATAATTTGGAATTTGAAAAACCTTCAAAAAGGATAAGCCCAAACATGATTCAATTGAATTCATGCAAAAACTCACACTTTTGCGAGAAATTATAAGAGACAAATAAAATGGTGCACAAATTGTGTCACCAAGCGATGTCAGTCAGGCTCCTGCATGTGAAGGTATTAGATTCCTATAAATAAAATATTAAAGATATAGTAGGAAAAAATAAAATGATCAAAAACATCATTAATAGTAAGTGCAAAATAGAAATAGATAAATACAAATCACTATATAGGGCGAAATGGAAATAACTTAATACAAATCACAGTATAGACAAAAAGAAAATTGCCATATTTTAATTCTGAAAAAAAAAAAACCAAACATGTAAAATTCTGAAGTTTTGATCTTATTGTAATTTTTCGTGGTGGTGTGTTGAAAGAATTTTAAAATGTAATTAATAGGAATTTTTTAAAAAAAATTGGCAAAATAGACATCGGGTAATAGAAATAAATAGGAAAAAAAAATAATTGCTGTCTTTTTTTTTTAAAAAAAAAAAAAGACAGCGAAAGTTGAAAAAGTCAAACCTTTTGATGTTCTTTTAATTTTTTTTTTTGGGGGGGGAGTTTGTTGAGAAATATTTTATCTTCACGGAGACAAAAGATAGTCACAAAACTTAATTTACATTAGTTTTTATTTTTTTAAAAAAGGTAATAAAAACTGGTTTTAAAAGTAAAAGTTTTAGTATATCAGCAGTATACAAATAAAGCCAAATAAATCACCTTATAGGCAAAAAAAGTGGCCATATTTTGACCCCCCCCCAAAAAAAAAAAGTTGAAAAACTCAAAAGTTTTGGTGTTATTTTAATTTTGGTGAGGGGGGGGGGGTGAATTGAAAAATACTTTGTAAAAGTTAGATACAGAAGTTATTTTTTGTTTGTTTTTATTTTTTAAAAAAGAAATAAAAGTTGTTTTAAAAAATAAAAGTTAAAGTCAAAAAAAAAGTTGCCATATACAAAAAACACCTAAAAATAGTAGAAAAATTAAAGGGATCAAAAAAGTTGCCAGATTTTAAAAATTGTGGCCCAGTAACATTACGTTTTATTATTTTAACAAACAATGTCATCCTGCACCCATGACTGAATATCAAAAGACTACCTATTTTTGTTTAGAAGTTAAATAAATTTTTAAAAATCACATTTGTTTTTGGAATTATTTTAAAAATTAGATTTTAATCAAAATAATGTGTTGTTTCCTCATCAAATTTCCAGTAGAGTAGATTCAATTTGCAAAAAATGAAGGAAATCTTCTTCGTTTGATATTTGTTTTCAAAATCTACATGATTTATTTTTAACATCTAGTAAATCTATCAATTTGAGCTTTAAAAGTTTAAATTTTTTTCATAATATTTATATTTTGCTAAATCTTATAACAATCTGTTGAGTGACATCATTTCTAGACTATTATATTTCCATAACTGTCATCTCTACAGGAATAATTTCAGAAAAATATATTATTTTATATTTAAACATAAAATATTTCTGTAAAAAATACATAAATAATAATATATATTTTTGTTTTGCAATAATTATTACCCAATTACTATACAAAAATGATCATAAATTTTCCGAAAAATTAAGTTTTTCGACCATTATAATTTTTTCTTGAAGTAATCTTGCAAAGTTTGAGATTGCCAACCATGTAATAGGCACGAATGAACACATACTTTAAAGACCCACTTATTTGATTATCCTGACAACTTTGGAATTTTTTTTAGTTAAAAGATTAGAAGAAATATATATATATAGGTGAATTTTAAGGCAGTTTAAAAAAGAAGTTTTACAAAATTTATCAGCAGAAGGCAAAAACGGATATACAATTTCTTGACTTCCATCCTGAGAAAGTTTTGTAATTAAAATAAGAATGATTAAAAACTTTCCAATAATAATCTAATATTTTTAATTCAACTTTATATCATTACTGAAATACTATTTATCATTTGGATTTTTAAATTCAAATCTATATTATATAAATTGTAATGCTTCATTAATTTCAAACTCTAAACATGGCTGTTGTTTTTACCATATGCTTTTGAAATAAAAGTAAAAATATTTAAAACAAGGATCAACTCTGACTTTTATGAGTTGTTACTACTTTTTACTTGCACCATATAGTATATATCATATTTCACTTTTCCCTCAAACAATGAACCAGTCCAGATACCATTTTATCTACATCGAATTGAGCATTCATTGCCTCTAGCCAATACGCAAACATATACATAATGCACAGATAATGGCAAAATGGATCAATAGGTAATGTTGCTCACTAAATTAAAATATTTTCATTAGGAAGGGCGATCCAGCATTAAATAATCAAGCTTTTTGAAAGTAGTTGTAGAATTAGAAAACTACTGTCACAGAGCTAAAGGAGACATAATTGTCCAGACATTAACTGTTAAGCTAAATGATTATCACAGCAATGCAAATTTATATTAAATGCTGGAGGCTGCTAAAAAAGAAACACTAACATAGGGCAAGATGTCAAGAACAGATAGAAGTGACTCCAGGCCTACTCATGAGGCAGGCTTTCATAGTACAGCTTGATTTGGTAGGATGCATAATAGTATGGGTAATCCCAATTTATGTAATTCACCCTAGAACTACGTATACATAACCAATTATGGAATTGAGAGTATAACCTTTGTATATATAGTTTAAATAGATAAATGAATATTTTTTATGTAGTATTAATAAAAGCAGTGCAAAATGTTCTCACGGAGCTGCAAAAGAAGAAGCATTTGAAATCATATTCTAAAACTACATTTTATATTCTGATAGCAAATTGAAATGGTAGCTCAGCATGTTTGGTACAAAATTTTATTTAGTAAAGACAGTGCTTTTTCACAATTAAGTTTAGCCGGAAGCACTGGCATTGCATAGGCTTGAAGAATCTCCTAAGTCTGAAATCCAATAATGAGATAAGCATAGTTTATTTTAATTCAGGTTTTTTAAATTTAATTTGTCTGAAAGTAGAAGAATACTTGTTTTTTGTATCTTGTCTAATTTTTCAGCCAGTTATAAGTATTTTATTCTTTCTTTCTTTATGCTGTGGGATGAAAAAATCAATTTTTTATTGATGTGCCAATAATATTAGAAGTTTTTTACTAGTGACAAATCTACCATTCATGCGGCAACACTTTCTTATTTTAACCTTTTTCCCCAGCCATTGGAGAAAAATATTTTGTTACTGTTATGTCTTAATGTGATATTATATATGAACACAAATTCAGGTAAATACACTTCATATGTTAATATTGCATGAAAACCAATTATATAGGTATGTATTTACACTATATTTACAATGATTATGTGCCACCTGCTGCCATTGGAAAGGTATAACTCTCTTTGTTTTAGGGTAAACTATGATAAGAAAGAACTCTAAATGCTCTTATAGATTTCCTACCACTTTCAGCTGTATGTTGACAGCTTCCATCATGATTAAACCTTGTGAAACTTTCAGCTGTAATGATAGCTTGGATCATGTTAGCATTTGCTTTTATCAGCTCCTAATTTGAATATGGACTATCCTTAGTGAGTCAACCATTTAGTTAAATGATATTGCTGGGAGAGTAGGTATTCTGTCTTTCAACTATGTGACAGTATTTCTCTGATCCTAATTTCAAAAAAGCATGACTATTTATTGACAGATCCCTATTTCTAATGAAAACATTAAGATTCAGTGAGTATCTTCACCTAATGGCCTATTATTGTCATTCGCTATGCAATATCTATATGTCTACACAACATATGCACAACCCATGTCCTACAGCCCAGATCCAGCCCTGTACTTTTTTAATCTGGCCTGCTACTAATTATTTCATCAGTGTTTGTCTGATTCATGGTTGGAATAAGTATGATGTGTTGAACTCACTCAAATTAATTAATTACATCTTCCAATGTCAAACCGGCCTGTCAAATTTTCGAATAGAGCACAGTGAGTGTTAAATTAATTATAGCTTCATGTTTGATTTCTTTTGGCAATTAAATCTTTTTTGTATATTATATAATTAATTTATATTTTATAATAATTTTACTTAAGCATTCTAATGATTAAAATTTCACAAATGAAATTTTAATATTTTAAAATGATAAAAATAAATCATTGAAGTTCATTGGCGGCACAATACTAATTAAAAAAGTTAGAACAACAAAATCAAAGAAATAAAAGTAAGTCTAAAAGTTAAAAATTATTTATTATTAATAAAATATTTTACCTGTGGTCTTTGCGAATGCAATTATTTTAAAGTCAGTAATGGCGGCTAAAACTCAATTACTTTATAAGATGGTATTTTTAAAAACAAAATGTTTTGAAGACAATTTCCTACTAGTGATAAAATTTGGTTTGATAATAAGTCTTTACAAAAATATTATGTCATAGTATTTGTTATAGCCCTCCCTTCTCTCAGAAGTGTACTATTCCAGATTCCATCTTATCTGATCGGATTAACCATTGTTTGCTGCTGCCCAATAAGCTGATGTACAGATAAACACATACAGGCCAATAAGCAGTGATTATCACTGAGTCTTAAAGGTTTCCATAAGGTCAGGGATCTGACTTAAAATAGTGAACCTTTTATAAAAATCAGGGGAGAAAGTCTCAAGGCAAGCTGTCTTGTACAGTCAGAATAGTCATTCTCCCTACTTACAGGGGGAGAAGGTCTGTCTAACCTCAAAGGCAGTACCCATTATCCCAGGGGAAGCTTTGCTAACCTGAATAGCATCAAGCATCCCCATGATAATAGTACACTATTGGCCCACACTGGATGCTGCTAAGACTACTGTTGACTCAAAGCAAGCTGTTTTGTACAGCCAGAAGAGTCATACCCCTTACTTGTGATGTAGGCTATCAGGTGTAGCTGAAAGTGGTAGGACCACAAGTTGCAGAGCCCAAAGTTTATGTTAATCTATAACATTCAGTATTGTATATATTTTCTTGTATTATATATATTTGTAGATATAATAAAGATATATTAATTATAACTCTGGAGTTTATATTAATTTTCTGTAAGTTGGGTCTGTAATCCAGGCCAAACCCAACAGATTAATGGTGCAGTCAGTCAAAAGATTTTTTTCCCCATGGGTGGAAAAAAAATTTGGAATATAAACATTGCCCAAATCAGCAGATTGATGATGCAGTCAGACTCAAAAGATTTTTTTCGCCCATGGCTGGAAAAAATTGGGAGTGTAAACACTGCAGTCAGACAAAAGATCCATCCCCCCCCCATGGCTGAAAAAAAAGTGGGAGTGTAAACACTGCCCAAATCAACATATATTTTGGTGCAGTCAGACAAAGAATTTGTTTTCTTGGCTGGAAAAAATGGGAGCATAAATTCTGCCCAAGTCAACAGATTTGGCACAGTCAGAAAAAAATAATAAAAAAATGGGATCGTAAATACACGAGTGCGCACTTATACAGACATTCGTTTAAGTTTACAAATCTGTGATTATTAAATCACACTTAAATTGCCCAAGTCAAATACATGGACACTTATTTACTAAACAGTGATTATTAAAATCACTTATTTTTGGAAAAATAAAAAGTGAAATATATAATGTAGTGGTTGTTAAAATCATTTATTTTTAAGAAAACAAAAAGTAAAATGTGTGAATACACAAATATAGATATATGTTGTATTTATTATTAAACAGTGATTGTTAAAATGACTTATTTCTGGGAGAATAAAAAATAAAGTGATCGCAAATGTTATTGGAAGTTTACAAACCTATCAAAAGTGGCCATTCTAAAAAGACAAAAGCTCATCCTAGCAAAGTAAAAAGTCTGTCAAAAATAATAATATCAAGTGGTTACTCGCAATAAATACAAAATAAATATTTTTCTCATGTTATACTAGAGAATAATAAAAAAAAAAGGCTAATATATTGAAGCAATGGATCTGAAGTCCGATCCATGCTTCACAGCCTCCTATAAACTTGGTTAGTATTGTAGGCCTGAACTAAGTTTATAGTCCAATATCAGCAGGGTTTTGCATTAAAGCTAAAATTAATTATGTTTATTAAATTTGTATTTACATTTAAATATTTCGTGTTAAATAAATTTCATTCAAAGATTAAATTTCTGTTAATAAAAATTACTTGTAAAACCTATTAGTCAAATATATATATATATATATATATATATATATATATATATATATATATATATATATATATATATATATATATATATATAAAAAGAGTTAATGCAAAATTCTGCTGAAATAAAATGCTTATTTTATTAAAAGAAATAATATATTTTTTTTGTTAAAATCTTGTTAAAATATGGTGTATGATTTCATTTTGAGATAAGCCCACCAACATTTTCTAAAAGAATGTATGTTTGTAATTAATTAGCCCATTCAAGGCAAATTAAAGATGAACTTCTCTTTCTTTTTAATTAATAAAAATCCAAAGTTTAAAGAAAGAAATTTAGAATTTTAAGTAAAAATAATTTTTAGAAAATGTTACCTTGAAACAAAGGAGGATGGGTGGGCTTATCAAGATCTAAGATGATACAAACAATAGAAGGTAGCTTACAAAAAAGTTATAAATAGGAGAGTGAACAAAAGAATTGGGATTCAGATTTTCCTTTTGGAAATGGCATTGACATTTTCCTTTGGAGATTGCATTCAGATTTCTCTTTGGAGAACTCTTTCAGATTTTGCTTTTGCTTGTTGAGATTTTATTCCAAAAAGTTATACAACTGTTCTCTTCAAAATCACAGAGAAGTTTGAACATGCTACAACCTAAAAGTCATATGAATTTGATGGATTATACTATGCTTGGCTAGGCAAAAAGCGTTGCCTATTGCCGAGGTTCCTAAATACCGTCAAAATGCCATAGTAGCCACTCAATAGTAATCTGAACTCTGTGCCGTGTCTGTAGGACTTTTTGTAAAAGCATGCTACTAATTTCCACTTTCTTTGTCTGGGCAAATACCTATCAATGGATGGATCAAGCTACGCTCGTCGAGGGAACATGACCAAGAAAAAAGATGATAATCTTATCTCTCCTCCATTGAACTATTTACTTTCTACCCTTTTTTGTTCATACCTTTCTTAATTGTGTCACTGAATTATATTTTTGAAATGCTGTATTTAATTATATTTGTTATGTAACCATTTTTTTTATTAGACTAGTCTTAAATATATATATGTGTGATCATCTATCTATATATTTAACCCTTTTTCCTTCACTATTCTTCATTACTAACATGTATAAATATTTTTATTCCATTGTGGTTAAGTTTAAAAGTTAATTTTTCATTTAAAATATCTTCCTCATTCCAATTATGTGTTGTAAAATAACTATGAGTAAGTTTCCTTTGTTTGCCCACTTGATCTCCTCGATAACACCTCTTTTGTCCACCATTAGTCTCATTACATATATTCGATTTAGCTATATATGTCTTAAATGATTTTAAACTGTCTGTTTTTAGTGCAAAGCAATGAAAATGTTTTGTGAAAGATTTTTTTATTGTGCTTTATCAAGGAGAGTCGAGTTGACAATTTTATTAAGCAAAAATATTATATCATTTAATCTGTTTTTATTGTATAATTAGTTTTTCATTAATTCAGGTGAATAGTGGAGGCCATTAAATCATTATTAATATTTTAAAGTCATTAATTAAATATTTATTATTTAACTAAAAAGCTTCAGTTTTCTAATTTTATTTTAATGCTTTATTTTTACTTTTCAATGATCCAGGCATGCAAATCACATAGTTCTTAGTACTTTTGCACATTTAACTATTTAGCTCCCTAGGTGTTCCCATCCATGTCTCCCTCTGAAGCTAGTTTGTGGCAGATAAAAAAATAATTTATGCGTGTCTCAGATAATGTTGTTGGTTTGTAGTTATCCTTGAGATTAGGCGAATAGGGCAGAGGTCATAGTATTCTTGATTTAATATCTCGTGTATGGGTGATCTCGAGGTACTTTCTCCTAGTATTCGAACTGGGTTAAACCAACATGCATCATCTGACTGTCAAAATGAAATTCAACAAGAGAAACTACACAGCCTAGTTGAAACAGCAGATACATGTCAACATCATTGCCATCAATATAGCCACAATAAAAGAATCTCAAGGGACAGGCAGTGCAAGCAAGGAGGTTCAACAAACCAAAGGTGGCAGCAGACCAGAAAAAGCAACAAAGGGGATTAGTCGTCTTTCAACATACCTTTATGACTGTGTTCTAGGGCTAATTTTAGCCAAGGGAAGGGATGTTATAGTTCTCCCTTCTCTCAGAAGGGGACTATTCCAGATTCTGTCTTATCTGATCAGATTAAGCATTGTTTGATGCTGGCCAATATGCTGACATACAGCTAAACACATAGACAATGATTAATAGATACCAATAAGTAGTGAGGTTTACTGAATCTGAATGTTTTCAATAAGATCAAGGATCTGGCTATAAATAGTCAGCATTTTGTAAGAGTCAGGGAGAATGTCTTAATGCAAGCTGACTTGTATAGCCAGAAGAGTCATTCTCCCTACCTGCAGCAGGACATCTGTCTAACCCACAAAGAATGTATGCATTCTTCCAGGGTAGGTCTGCTAACCTAAACATCAGCAAGCATTTCCATGATAGCAATACACTATTGATCCACACAGCAAGGCAAGTCCTCATATGGACCGTACCCTTCTTAGACTATGGTTGACACAACCAAGCTGTCTTGTACAGCTGGTAGTGTTATACCCCCTACCCATGAGGTAAGCTATTAGGTGTAACTGGAAGTGGTAGATCCACAAGATGCAGAGACCAGAGTTTACTTTAATCTATAACATTCAGTATTGTATATATATATATATATATATATATATATATGTTAAAACGAATATTTGCACGGGTTAAATATATAAAATACATATTTTGCGGGTTCATCCATGTTAAAAACTTTTAATATTAATATACTGACATTTCAACTTGGTCACACAAGCCATCCACAAAGTTATAAAAGGTAGAAAGACGGTTGTAGAGGCGCTACAATCACTGATTTGAATAAAATGTTAAAATTCCACCAATAGCAAAAAATGTTAAATTTAGGAATGTTTTTTAAAAAAATCTTTCCAAATAGGAGAAAGTTTACATGTATCATCTCGCTTATTGATACAATCCAGCTGTTTAAGTATCTCAATGGCTTCTCTAATTTTGCATTGGTAGAGATTATCACATCTGGATATGATCCTGGTACTAGAAAAATCAATTTTATGACCTGAATCTATAGTATGGAGAGAGAGTGCTGATAATGATGAGTGTTGTTTAACTGCATTAGCATGCTCATCTCTCCTAACACTGATGCAACGATTACTCATACCTATGTAAGAAGCTTTACAATTTTTACATGAGATTTGATAGACACCATGAGATTCAAAAGGGATTGAATCCTTAGGCTTGGTTATTATATTGCTGATCTTTTGATGAGCTGAAAATGCTGTATCTATATTATAGCGTTTTAATATACATCCGATACTGTCTGTAGTTCCTTTTACATATGGAACACAAATCCTAATAGCTGATTTATCATCTTTTTGTTTCCTATTTTGTCTATTTTGGGCTTGAAATAAGGCTTTTTTTATAAATTTGTAATTATATCTATTTGCTAATAAAACACTATTAATATGATTTATTTCTTCTTTCAGATGTGTCTCATCTGAAAGGTTAATTGCTCTATTTAAAAGAGTTTTGGCTGCAGAAACTATCTGAGTTGGGTGATGATAAGAATGGAAATGCAAATATCTGTCTGTGTGTGTATCCTTTCTGTAAATAGAAAAAGATAAACTATTTGGTGTTCTGGTGACTAGAACATCAAGAAAAGGGAGTTTTCCATCAGACTCTGTCTCCATTGTAAATTTAATATGAGGATGCATATTATTTAAATGTAAGAAAAAATTATCTAATTTATTTTTTCCATGTTGCCATATGACAAAAGTGTCATCTATGTATCTGAGCCAAATGAGAGGTTTTAAAGATGATGATTCTAAAGCACGAGTTTCTATATATTCCATGAATAAATCAGCTATTACTCCTGAGATAGGTGAGCCCATAGAAGTACCAAAAACTTGTCTGTAATACTATCCATTGTATACAAAATATGTATTTAAGAGACAATGTTTAATTAGAGCAATAATATGGTCTGATAAATTGCAACGTTATGAGATTATAATTAAAGCTTCATCAATTAGAATGTTTGTAAACAAAGACATGACATCAAAACTGACCAGAATGTCATTAGCATTAATTTTTAAACTTTTTAAAACAGAAATAAAATGAAGAGAGTTTTTAATATATGATTTAATAGATGGGATTGTAGGTTTAATGAAATCCGATAAGTATCTGGCTAAAATATGAGTTGGAGAACCTATTGCACTTACTATTGGACGAAGGGGGCTATCTGGTTTGTAAATTTTTGGAAGTCCATAAAAATTTGGACAGACACAAGATTTTTCACGAGAGATTATTTTATTTTTTATCTCTTTTTCAATAGGTGATTTATTAATAATAGCTTTTGTTGTTTTTTTTCCAAATACGTAGTATGATCTCTTTTTGATAGTTTATAAGTTTTATCATTAAGCAGATCTAAAATTTTATTATGGTAAATGTCACAATCCATTACGACTGTGGCATTACCTTTATCAGCTGGAAATACAACAATTGATTTGTCCGATTTTATATTATTTAATGCTTGTCTTTATGTCTTTGAAATATTATTTTTAGGAAGCTTAGCTTTTTTTAAAATATTACAAATCTCAGCTCTAGCCAAATCAGCCGATGTAGAATCAGTTTTATCGAGAGCTGATTCAACATTACAAACAATTTTCTCAAAAGGTATCCGGGAAGGTGTTAAAGCATAATTGAAACCTTTTTCTAAAACCGAAATTTCATCTGTAGAGAGGGCTTTTCTAGATAAATTATAAACGGTTTTTTTTTATTTGGTTACATAATGTTTGGGGATTGTGTTCTAATTAGCATTTGCAATTTTTTCTTTTGGTTTGCTGTTACAAATTCCAAATTCCGAATTTGTAACAGCAAAGCAAAAGAAAAAATTGTAAATGCTAATTAGAACACAATCCCCAAACATTATGTAACCAAATCAAAAAAAAAAACCGTTTATAATTTATCTAGAAAAGCCCTCTCTACAGATGAAATTTCGGTTTTAGAAAAAGGTTTCAATTATGCTTTAACACCTTCCCGGATACCTTTTGAGAAAATTGTTTGTAATGTTGAATCAGCTCTCGATAAAACTGATTCTACATCGGCTGATTTGGCTAGAGCTGAGATTTGTAATATTTTAAAAAAGGCTAAGCTTCCTAAAAATAATATTTCAAAGACAGAAAGACAAGCATTAAATAATATAAAATCGGACAAATCAATTGTTGTATTTCCAGCTGATAAAGGTAATGCCACAGTCGTAATGGATCGTGACATTTACCATAATAAAATTTTAGATCTGCTTAATGATAAAACTTATAAACTATCAAAAAGAGATCATACTACGTATTTGGAAAAAACAACAAAAGCTATTATTAATAAATCACCTATTGAAACAAAGATAAAAAATAAAATAATCCCTCGTAAAAAATCTTGTGTCTGTCCAAAATTTTATGGACTTCCAAAAATTCACAAACCAGATACCCCCCTTTATCCAATAGTAAGTGCAATAGTTCTCCAACTCATATTTTAGCCAGATATTTATCGGATTTCATTAAACCTACAATCCCATCTATTAAATCATATATTAAAAACTCTCTTCATTTTATTTCTGTTTTAAAAAGTTTAAAAATTAATGCTAATGACATTCTGGTCAGTTTTGATGTCGTGTCTTTGTTTACAAACATTCCAATTGATGAAGCTTTAAATATAATCTCACAACGTTGCAATTTACCAGACCATATTATTTCTTTAATTAAACATTGTCTCTTAAATACATATTTTGTATACAATGGACAGCATTACAGACAAGTTTTTGGTACTCCTATGGGCTCACCTATCTCAGGAGTAATGGCTGATTTATTCATGGAATATATAGAAACTCGTGCTTTAGAATCATCATCTTTAAAACCTCTCATTTGGCTCAGATACATAGATGACACTTTTGTCATATGGCAACATGGAAAAAATAAATTAGATAATTTTTTCTTACATTTAAATAATATGCATCCTCATATTAAATTTACAATGGAGACAGAGTTTGATGGAAAACTCCCTTTTCTTGATGTTCTAGTCACCAGAACACCAAATAGTTTATCTTTCTTTATTTACAGAAAGGATACACACACAGACAGATATTTGCATTTCCATTCTCATCATCACCCAACTCAGATAGTTTCTGTAGCCAAAACTCTTTTAAATAGAGCAATTAACCTTTCAGATGAGACACATCTGAAAGAAGAAAAAATCATATTAATAGTGTTTTATTAGCAAATAGTTATAATTACAAATTTATAAAAAAAAGCCTTATTTCAAGCCCGAAATAGACAAAATAGGAAACAAAAAGATGATAAATCAGCTATTAGGATTTGTGTTCCATATGTAAAAAGAACTACAGACAGTATCGGATATATATTAAAACGCTATAATATAGATACAGCATTTTCTGCTCATCAAAAGATCAGCAATATAATAACCAAGCCTAAGGATTAAATCCCTCTTGAATCTCATGGTGTCTATCAAATCTCATGTAAAAAATGTAAAGCTTCTTACATAGGTATGAGTAATCGTTGCATCAGTGTTAGGAGAGATGAGCATGCTAATGCAGTTAAACAACACTCATCATTATCAGCACTCTCTCTCCATACTATAGATTCAGGTCATAAAATTGATTTTTCTAGTACCAGGATCATATCCAGATGTGATATACCAATGCAAAATTAGAGAAGCCATTGAGATACTTAAACAGCCGGATTGTATCAATAAGCGAGATGATACATGTAAACTTCCTCCTATTTGGAAAGATTTTTTTAAAAAAACATTCCTAAATTTAACATTTTTTGCTATTGGTGGAATTTTAACATTTTATTCAAATCAGTGATTGTAGCACCTCTACAACCGTCTTTCTACCTTTTATAACTCTGTGGATGGCTTGTGTGACCAAGTCAAAACGTCAGTATATTAATATTAAAAGTTTTTAACACGGATGAACCCGCAAAATATGTTATATATATATATATATATATATATTGAAACAGACAGATCGGAGAACCGATCTTCGTTTCAGGTGTTTTTATGTACGGTAATTCAAACTACTGTTCGCCCGCAGTGAGATTTTGTCTATTTTAAGTTATAATATAAATTAGTTATATATTATATAGTTTATAAATAAATATGTAAAGTTCCGTATATAAATGCACAAACCATAAATAATATTCTTGTTTTGAATTTATATCACATAATTTAAAGTTTCAGTCTATTTGTTTTAAATTTTAGTTTTAAAATTGTATAAAGTCTTAAAAATACTGATCAAAAATCACATTCCTTTGATCATGTTTTTAATTAAAGTCTAATTGCACAAATGTTCAGACAATTAAGTTGTATTCAAAATTAGTAAAATTTTTATATTAATTATTATGTCAATTTAAAAATAGGATATTAAATTAAAGATTCTAAAAACAGATAATTATTGTTCAACTCATCCTAGACTAGAGAAAGTAGAGCTAAAAAAAACAAGTCAAAGGACACAAATAATTCTAACTTGGCGTGTGTGAGAGAAGTAGCTGAGACAACACACAGTTGAGTATAATTCAAACCTTATTATTAAGAATTTATCAGTGAACATGTCATGGGCTATGCAACTGTCTCTCCTGCCAATATATTTGCCTGTTTGATCATGTTTCATATACTTCAGAATTTCCAACTTCCAATCTCAAAATTTATATGCCTTACAATAACTTTCAAAATCCCTACGTCCAACCAACTGGATGAAGAAAGAAGAAATTTGTTACACGAACTTTAACTTTCTTATGCTTAATATTATCAATCAAGTAAATAATATGTAAGTTTTTATATCATTTATAATTTATTATTATGTCAGTAAATTTTCTTTTCTTTTTTTTTTTTATCCTCCGCTCTAGTCTTTAGAAATCATTTATAAAATTGTAATTAATAGTAATAAGATTTCAACTGAATGATTTATATTTTCTTATGTTCTTATTTCATGAACAAACATTGCCAATAGTAATATTTCCAACTATGTGAAATTAGTGTGAATAGTGATCAATTTAATTTAAAAGTAATTTATTTTCTGAATTAAATATTCTTTCACATTCCGAGTTGATAAATTTAAGCACTTTATTGTCTATGTTAAATTGTTATAAAATTACAACTAAGCAATATTAAATATATATATAATAGTTTCAAAGTGTATCTTAATGCACTGACTGAAAATAACTCCCCGTATAATTGATATGTCCTACCCCTGCAACCTGAATAGAGCCCAGACAAAATTAACTAAGTATTTTTTCCCCATTAATTTCCTATTTTTATTAAGGACTCAGCCTGTGTAGAAACAGACAAATAGTTTCATTTTATATAATTTCTTTTAAAAACCCTTCAAGTATTCCTTCCTGTCAAGCTCCCTTCTGAAGTATTCACTACATTGGGGAAAAAAGTTTTTTTTCAATCTCTTACACCTAAAATCTGTTTTCCCGAACTACTTGGGGATACTTGTAAAGACAACCCCGGATCCGTAATGCACCCAATTGATGTAGGGCTCTTGAATCCGGCAACCACCGTCATATCTTCCTGTATTTATATAAAACCCCGCACACTACTTTGATTTATATAAAACCCATCCTGAGCCTATTCTAATAAAATAAGTAATAAAAACTTTAGATAAATATTTTTCCGGCTCTACTCTGATCTTTAACCCGCAATCCTTCAACACACCTATTGGCATGAGTTTGTTCATTAAATAAAAGTTCACTAAAGATAGTAGCCAAATACAAGAGGATTTAGAACTACGTACTGTATAACACTATATTATAGCTGTCTATTGTTATTATATAACACTATTGGCTTTCTATTTGCTATTTCCATATTTATAGTTTATATTTGCTTATTAAACCTTTATTTAATCTTAATTTTTGTCCTCCCCTTATTACTCTCTGTCTATTTGCCCTTCTGTCTGTATTGGCAACTAAATATCGTTCAAATGACGTCCAATATCTATAGTCAAAACTATATACATTAACTGTAAAATTTAGCTATGTTCTGAGCGGCTAGAAGAAACCCCGGTGTTAGGACACGGTTAGCAACGGGGGGGTTAACGGGGTTTGGAATTTATCTTAGGCGGGTTGAACGGGGGGGGGAAGATATATATATATATATATATATTGTAAATCTGGTATTTCTAATATTTTTTTCTGTAAGTTGGGTTTATAATCCAGACCAAACACAACAGTAATCATTACTAAAAATCACATTTTTTTTGTCTTATAAATAGAACTTATTGAAATTCAGGCAGAGTCAGGGCTAAAATTACAATTTAACAACATTGCTTTCATGGATTTTATAAACTTTATTTTCAAGAAAAAATACTTGTCTTTTTGGCAGTACATATATGTATAAACATGATTTTTTTCAAGGGTAAAATACAATCAATCAAAAATTCAGGCAAGAATAAAGAAAAAAACATTGAAGATTATAGTGATTATCATTCAGAAATATTAAGATCAATATTGATAGTCTCATTGTTGAACTATTAGGCGAAGCATCACATCAAATTCTTATTTCGTTATTATTATAAAATTTATGTACAGCTTTATATCAAAGCATACACAAATGAAATGTAACGTAGTTACTCGTTTTAATTTATTCACTATTATTTTGTATTATTTAATAATATGGCATTGCTTTGAGACTGAATGATAATTTAGCCCCCAAAGTAGAAAAGTTTACCCATGTCTGGTATATATATTGTTTAGAAGTTATGAATACTCAAACCGATCTAGATAATATGGGATCTGGATTAATCCATTATTTGAAGGCAAGGTGAGATCTAACAGTATATGAAGAAAATTTGTAGTGAAAAATACTTTTTATATCTTACATTGATTCAGAGCTTTATTTAATACTTTAAAAAATCGATTATGTATCTGATGGGAAATAGCTACTACTGAGGTTACTTATTAACTGCTGATGCCAGATCAATACTCAATTTTATTTCAAGAAAATACTTTGGATAGATGGTTTTCATCTAATGCATAATAATTTTAATTATATGCAAAACACTTTTTATCCCATAAATATTAAATAATTATTTTTTTTTAGCTAAATAAACAATTTTAGCGATATGTACACCCTTAAGAAATAAAAATACTGCTTATGGTCTCAAAAATATAGATACACACTTGCACACATAATTAGTTTGTTTGCGTATTTGCATATGATTCACAAAGTGATAGATAGATAGATAGATAGATAGATAGATAGATAGATAGATAGATAGATAGATAGATAGATAGATAGATAGATAGATAGATAGATAGATAGATAGATAGATAGATAGATAGATGGATGGATGGATGGATGGATGGATAGATAGACAGACAGACAGACAGGTAGATAGATAGATAGATAGATAGATAGATAAATAGATAGATAGATAGATAGATAGATAGATAGATAGATAGATAGATAGATAGATAGATAGATAGATAGATAGATAGATAGATAGATAGATAGATAGATAGATAGATAGATAGATAGATAGATAGATAGATAGATAGATAGATAGATAGATAGATAGATAGATAGATAGATAGATAGATAGATAGATAGATAGATAGATAGATAGATAGATAGATAGTTAAATTGTGACCTTTTATTTAGTCCACTGTATTAAATAGTCCAAAATATTAAATTTTAAAATATATATCTGGCACTAATAGTTTAATAAATAACTTTAAACACAGTCTTTAAAAGAGATTATAAATACACATTTTTTATTAGTGATCATTTTGATGTTTATTAGTGATCATTTTGTTTTATATATCTGTATAATAATAATAATAATAATAATAATAATAATAATAATAATAATAATAATAATAATAATAATAATAATAATAATAATAATAATAATAATAATAATAATAATAATAATAATAATAATAATAATAATAATAATAATAATAATAATAATAATAATAATAATAATAATAATAATAATAATAATAATAATAATAATAATAATAATAATAATAATAATAATAATAATAATATATTTTTAAATAATTATAATGAAAAACCAATAATCGATTTTAAATATTTTATTCAAATAATTCTATAAAGCTGAATAAAGATATACATTTTAGGTTTCAATTGAAAAGTTTACATTTAATCAGTTTTAAAATTATTAATTTTTTTAAAGTTGAATTTTAATATAGAAAGTTAAATATTTAAAAAAAAAAAAACAACAAAAACTATGTAGCAATATTTAAGTTATCGACCAATCAGAAATACTGAGATGTTCACATAGTCTTGGAGGAAATTTTGATAAATTTGTCAGACGATGAAACGAAAATAGGAAGTAAATGAAATAATGGTATAAAATATTGGCAAAATTGATAACATCATAAAAATATTTTGGGTACTTGTGTATAATTCAACCGATGACGTATTACCCTAAAGGCATATCACTCTAATCTTGTGATTTTTAAGATAACGTCTCCAAGTGATCTGCGGACACATGTAATCGCTAAAATGTGTCCGCAGATCACGTGAACACGGTATGTTAAACATCGCAAGATTAGAGTGATATACCTTCAGGGTAATACATCACCAGTTGAATTATCCAGGTCACATGCTAAAAAATATTCAAAAATGAAAAATATCTGACGCAGGTCCGGCAAATACTAAAAAAAAAAAAATGTACATGCATGCGTCAAAATATTATTCTCAATTTTAAAATACAGCAGTGTGTAGTGCTGGAATTGGTGGGGGGGCCTCCGGATGTTTTTGTCAGGCCACAGGCCCGGTGTACACGTATATCAGACATTGTATTACTCTCATAGATGTATGATATAATTCAGAAATTAAAAATAAAATTAAAACGTAATTCAATGTAAGTTTGAGAATTGTAGAAATATTAACAAATATTTTTGGTAAATAAGTTTGAGAATTGTAGAAATATTAACAAAAACTTTTTGTAAATTTTAAATAAACACCTAAATAAAAAAGACGCGATCTAATGCAAATCTGGTATTAATGGCGCCGCACTTTTACATGCATTTGGTAATTTTAAAAACGTACTGCATATTGCAAAATTGATTTAAAAAATTATTTCAAATTATTTACACATTAAAAATGTAATGTAGAAATATTAACAAAAAGTTTTTGTAAATTTAAAATAAACAAATAAAACACTTTACCCGAATTAATGCGAATCTGGCATTAATGGCGTCCTTGTTATCACATTTGGTAATGTATATTCCAAATTTGTTTTAAAAAATTATTGAAAATTATTTACACATTAAATGTAAGTTTCAGAATTGTAGAAGTACTAACTAAAAATTTTTGTAAATTTAAAAATAAACAGATAAATAAAAAACATGGAGAATAAATTATTTACACATTAAACGTAAGTTTCAGAATTGTAGAAATATTAACTAAAAATTTTTGTAAATTTAAAATAAACAGATAAATAAAAAACACGGAGAATAAATTATTTACACATTAAACGTAAGTTTCAGAATTGTAGAAATATTAACTAAAAATTTTTGTAAATTTAAAATAAACAAATAAATAAAAAACACTTTACCGGAGAATAAATTATTTACACATTAAACGTAAGTTTCAGAATTGTAGAAATATTAACTAAAAATTTTTGTAAATTTAAAATAAACAGATAAATAAAAAACACTTTACCGGAGAATAATTCAATGTAAGTTTGATAATTGTAGAAATATTAACAAAAAATTTTTGTAAATTTAAAATAAACAGATAAATAAAACACTTTACCCGAATTAACAGCTCAAAAAAGTAACTGTGATGCCGTGGATAGCAAAATCACAATAGACAGAAAAATCAAAAAATTTCCCAAACCTCTCTACGAATTTTAAATCTCGCGGGTGAAAAAAAAAAATTGACTCTCTGATGGATTAATCATGCCAGTCACTTGGTTACCATGACAACGTTGTCATGCAACAAATGTCGATGTCTACCGGAAGGGAATTTGGTAAGTCAAAAACGTCATCGGTTGAATTATACACAAGTACTATATTTCGTTTTATATAACCATAAGTTAATTTATCTTAATAAATTCAAAATAATATTCTTAATAGAATCTAAACTAATTTCTTCATCAAAGTCACAAGTCACAATTTGGGGAAATCAATTTACAATTTTAAAAATGCTATTATAGGAAAAGTTGTCAGTAAATTTTATTGCTATTAACCAAAAGATGGATAAAAATAAAAGAAATTCAGTACAAGTCATTAATAATGTGGACAATCAGCATGTAAGCAAAACATTTTTCAATTTATCTCTGCTTTATTTACTTGTAAAAAAAAACTTAAGTGATAATTTAATTTAGGATAAAAGAAAAAATAAACCAAGATCAAAATACCCAACTCTTTAAACTTATAATTAAACAGAAAAGTTGACGAAAGTAATTGGAGCTCTTAGTTAAAGTAACTGATTAAAAATATAATATTAGGAAAAGATGTTTACATAATTTGAAACAGCATTAATTTTATTTAAATGGATACTAAAGGTTTGTTCTGAAATAATGAATAAAAGTATACAAGCTAGAAAAGTCTTCTATTTATTCATTAAAAGTTCTATTAAAGTAAGTCAAGTAAAAGAAAGAGAATTCACAAGGCTTAAGTCTGTCAGATAGATTAAAAATTATATTATGAGACTAAATTCCAAGAAACTTATGCATATTTATCATAAAGAGAAAAAATTTGTACATAAAATATGTGGATAAAATGAACAATTTAAGTCAAAATGTTTTCAGTGCTCAAGAAACTATGTAATAGACAAATAAATGTCAGAATTAAGGAACATAAAATGTTTTTAATCAAAAAATTAAGACAATAGTTTTTACTTCCCATTTTTAGAAATTGGTCACAAACCTGATTTTGACAATGCAAAAATACTTGCTAATTTGGAAAGATATGATTTTACAACCATGAGAAGGTCAATGGAAATATTAAGGAGACCTACTGGTTTAAATAGTGCTGATGAAGGACAACATATTCCAGCTATGTGGATACCTCTCATTTTATCTCTGTCATCTAATATTAACTTAAAATTAATAGGTGAAAAAACTGAAGGAAATAAACATTTTGATAAGCTTCATATTTTAAATGCTGAACTACTTCAAGTGGAATATCATTTCTCATCTCACCCTCAGTCACATTATTGTTTGAGATCTAACATTTTTTTTTTTCAAAAGTTAACCTTGACAATGGCGGATGCTGAAATATTGGTATTTAATGGAAAATAAGATACGGTTTAGCCCCCCCCCCCCCCTCCAAAAAAAAAAAAAAAAGAAGGAAAAGAAAAAAGTTGAGATTCAGAATGTCGAAATTACTTTGGATTTTTTTTAATAGTAAGAGAAGGGAAGGGGGTGCATAAAAAATGTGTCTCTTTCTCTTTTTTAAAAAAACAATGAGTTAGTCAAATGCTTGAAACTTATTTCTGTTTATTGTGGGAGAGGGGAAGGGATGCATAAAGAAATGTATCTTTTTCTCTCTTTTAAAAAAATATATTGTAACAAGTTAAAATAAATTATAAACATAAACTTGAAAAATGAATTATAAACTTTTAAGTAAAAATTAAATGTAATATGTAATATAAAAACAATATGGCCTTATAAATTAAAGGTGTGAAAGTTGTTTGGACTAATTAAATTCCTTGGACAAAGAAGAATGTATAACAAGAAAAAACTTATAATTACATCTTGATTAATTAAAACCTACATTCCAGCCACTAATTAAAGAAATATGATGATAAGAATTCATTGGAAATCTAAGATTAATTAAAAATTTACAAAAAAAAAAAAACCAATGAACAAAAGAAAGGACAGTAAGACCAGAATTACAATTATTATTGGGGGATTATGAGTAGAGATTTTGAAGAAGCAACAGCTAAAAGAAAATGAAAGATGTGTGCAGCTAGTGGCGTTAAAGGGACGTGGGTTCGTACTCAATCCATCTCACCACTGACTCACAATGTATAAGATCTATGCCTGACCTGCTAGAGAGACCGCCACTTCTGTGACTGAACAACTTAAAATTTACCTAAAGAATCGACAAGAAGTAAGAACTGGAATGAGAAATAACCAAATCAAACTGAGAGAGAAAATCAATCCAGCTGTCAGTGAAGGACATACCGTCTTTAGAAAATAAGGGATGACCTCCCACTGGACGATAAAGAGCACTTGAAAAGAATGCCCTTGGAAACAACTACAATGAAAATCTAGGTAATTAAAGCATGCATGCATTTTATTTTAATATTCATAAATAAATAAAGAAGGAACAATCTTGATAGATTTAGAACTCTACCCAATAGGACTCCAAGATAACTTTAATATATGACCTGTATTACTATGTTTTATTATAGCCACATATTTATATAAGTGTGTGTTTTTATTGTTATCATGTATTTTTTATATAAGTGTGTGAGTGTTATTAAACATATCTATTCTTAAATTGTGTGTACTTGCTTTATTCTCCTATCACCAAGCTATGATGGAGGGGGGACTGTAATTTAGTGATTAAAGGGTAAGGTTGATTTTAAAAGGTATTCGTGTGCTGCTTGTTTGTGAGAATTTCCCAATTATAAAAAATAAATAGCAAGCGCTGGACATTCGTTAAATTTCTTGAAATAGTTTGCTTTGTTCAGCAGCCAAAAGTTCTTGACCGGGAAAAATAATGCCAAGATAATATGTACATATTGCCTTAGGGTTCGGTCAAGGGTATGGATATGAAGAGAAATTTGTATCCGTATTAGCTCTCTGCTTGTATTGTAATGGTGTTGGTTAAATAAATAATTAATGATTGATAAATTCGTAGTAAAACTAAACTAAATAAACAATATCCATTACAGTTGGAGACTAAGCCAGGATATTTTGGTTAGCAAAATGGTTAAGAAATAAATAAACAAAAGGACAGATAAATGCTGTAAAAATAAAGTAAAATAAATAAGTATAAAAAATAATATAAGTATAAAATGTGAATTAAAATTTAAAAAATCAACCGCCAAATAACCATTTCTGTTACAATATATATAATACAATAATAATCCACTAATAAAAATAGTGTAACAAAATGCAATTATATTCCAAAGAACAGGAAATAACAAAATAAATTTCAAAGTAAACTTTAATAAATAGTAGTACTTTTGGATTATATTCATAATCATTATCAACTAAACTGACTTAATTTCAAAATGAAATAAACCAGCTTCAAACAGAAACCACATGTTGATTTACACATCCCATAATTCACTCATCTTAAGATTAATTAATTGTCTAGTAATTATCATATTTTTGTAACTCAAAAATTGCCTCTTTAATTTTTCTTTTTTGTTTCTTGATATAAAATCTTAATTCTTTTCATATCAAAATCAAATTTACACTTACAATTTCTATCATGATGATAAAACACTGATTCTGTAAATGTGTCACGTTTCTTCAGTCTATCTTTTTGAACTATCTTTGATACTCTTTTATATAACAACTTGAGTTCTTTACCTCTTTTTTAATACTGTACATCAACTGCCCAATATATGAAGTATTATATCCACAAACAAATTGATAAACTATATTACTCACTCCATCCTTAGATAATGTATCTTTACAATTATTAACCATCTTATTCAAATCATATGGACCATAAAATGAAATATATATTACAGTAAATAAAATATTTATTTTATGTAGCGATATTTTAAATTGTAATAATAATTAGCATTAAGCTAATGCACATGCACTTTGTATTCATTTATTGTTAAATCCACAAAGCGCATGTGAATTAGATTAATGCTAATTATTATTATATATTACAGTGTAACTCTTTTAAAAATGTAGCTTGGTTATTATTAGATAAAGGTAACGAAATTCATTTCATATTATTAATACATTTCTCAATATTATTTAGTTTATTAAATTGACAACTCGCCTGATAATTAACAATTCATTTCCCCAAATCTCAAAATTATTCTTTTTATCATACAAAAATTTATATAACATATTACTTGTATGCAAAAAAAAAGACTTAAAAATATCAATTTTATAATTATGTATTTAAGTTTTTTTTGCATAGAAATAATATGTTATGTAATTTTTATATGATAAAAAGAAAAATATTGAGATTTAGGTAAATGAATTGTTAAGTGTTGGTTATGATATAAATAAAATTTATTAGTCTAGATGTCAATTTAATAAACAAATTAAGATTGAGAAGTGTATTAATAACATGAAATAGATTTAATTACCTTTGTTCTAATAATAATTAAGCTAAATTTTTGCAAAAGATTTGAATTAAAATATATAATGTTTCATTTTATAGTTGCATAATTTGAATAAAATTGTCAATTATTCAAAGGATAAATTATCTAAAGATGGAATGAATAATATAAATTATCATTTTTGTGGGTGTAATGCTTCATATATTGAGGAGACAAGGTGTAGTATTGAAAAAAGAGTTAAAGATCATAAGTTGTTATATAAAAGAGCATCGGAAATAATTCAATGAGATAAAAAGAATAAAGATGGTTCATTTTACAAAGTCAGTGTTTCATTATCATGAAAGAAATTGTAAATGAAAATTTGATTTCGATCTGAAAAAAAAAATCAGATTTTAAATCAATAAAGAAATCATGAAAAAAATAAAAAATAAAGAGACAATAATAAACAGACAATCAGAAAATATTAAGATTAGTGAATTATGTGATATGTAAATTTGCATGTGTTTTCCGTTTGCTATTTTAATCCATTTTAAAATCATGTCAGTTTAGTTGAAAATGATTATGAATGTATATAATGGGAATATTACTATTGATTAAAGTTTATTTTGGAATTTAATTTATTTATTGTTTGTTCATTATTTCTAATTTATCATTAAGTAAGTTTAAATTACATCTTCATTGATAATTTATTTATATTCCTCACAAAGTTATATTTCAAACTATATATAATATGTCTTAAGTGAGATAATCCATAGCTTAAGAATCTCCAAAAGTATTTGCATAAGAATTCTTCATTTTTATTTTGTACCACAAAAGTTACCAAATCCCAAAAGGGTCTATAGGGAAAAGATCCATCCTAATAAAAGATACAAAACAAATCATTTCCAGAAGATAGATATGCATTTGTTATCATAACAATTTGCTTCTTGTCTATTTAAAACTATAAATTGTAGCCTGCTGTCTGTATCATTGATAAAATGAACTTTATCTGTTCATTTTATTTATTTTTGTGTACATCAGTGATATGTATATTCTTTATGCACACCAGTGATGCAATCTTGTTATATTTATTGTCCCACAAAGATATAATGTATTTGCATATAGCTAATTTGCTTGCTATAGACTTGAAAATAATGTGATGCAAAATAAGACAAATCTATTGACATCACAGCAAGAGTGTCAAGACATATGCAAGAATCAGATTGATTCTTTGACTGCATACAATTCCATATGGTATAGGCATTACCATTGTGGCTACTACTACACAAACATCGTTCAAAATCTCTCTGTTGTTGTTTTTAAGTGTTTATATTTTCACTTGGTACTATGCCCAGTAAATTTTGTGAACTGCAACCTTTCTGTACATTTGATTATGAGTTTTTTTTAAAATTTACATTGCAGTGCTCTATATATGTAAATCATTACTTGTTATACAACCTTTCTGTACATTTGATTATAAGATTTTAAAATTTACATTGCACTGCTCTATATATGTAAATCATTACACACCATATGAACATAGTAAATTATTAATATCAAATACACAAAATTACTGTACATATGAATAATAATTTATATACCATATAATAAAGAGCATAAATGATTTTAATATTATATTATTTATAATTTGCATACTACACACACCCACACCAACATAAACACAAATTAATAAAATCATACAAATAAATTATATTAATAAATTTAAATTATTAAAAATATATATGTATGAAATACATATTCTGCGATTAGGTTCACATCCCATTATAGGCATTGAATGTGAATGACCAGCATGTTTTAATCCATTTTCACAATATAATCAGGCATATTACAATTTTCTGTCTTTATCGATTCATGTAAACTAGAAAATTGTCCAAAATAGAAAAAATAAAATTCACCTGTTTAAAAAAAAAATTCATAAGAAATTCAAATTTCTTTAACTTCAATGGAAAAAATTGCATTAAAAAGATATTTTAAACCGGGATCCAATGCATGTATATCTGTTGACATCATGCTTATAGTTTTTACATAATTTCAAAAAGAAAACAAACTTTTCAAACAATCTTGTAAGATGCATGACTGCCACACAGTAGAAATTCAAGCCATTAAATATTACTACAAATTATAAAAGTAATCTTTGTAATATTTATTATATTCTCACAATAATTATCCAATACATTTTTTCAACTATCTTGCACTATGAATAAAACAACAAATATATATGCCTATATTAGGTCACAAGCATGCTATTAACTCTTTCATCTTATCAACTTCATCCCAAAAACAATGTGATAAAGCATTTGTTTTTACATTAAAATATAGCATATTGTAAAAATTATAATGTACATGTTTACAATGCTATTAGTCACCAGTGTGAAGAACTAGATATAAGATATACATTATAATTCAAAAACTCCTTAAAATATTAAATTGCAGTAACTAGCAAATAACCTTAAAATAATTAAGTATTACAATATAGGAAAGATAGATAATAAATAAATAGACGACTAGAGGGTTCAGCACTGGAAAGTTATGCCTTTTCTAGCTGCTATTCTTCATGACTAATTTTCCAAAATTACTGTTTTTTTAAACATAATCAAAAGTTTTATTTTATTTTAGCCTGTAATAATGTTAGTACAAAAGATGAATTCTGATAGTAATCTTAACTCTGAGTGTTTCAAAGATACAACAGTAAGCAGCCATGAGTCAGTAAATAATATGGATTCGATTAATAATGCTAATCAAAGGTCAAGCTCACTCATAAAAGTTGGTAAGGAATTGTATCTATTACTTCTTTAAATGAAAAAGTTAATCATAGTGAAGATAACCTTTTTGTAAATGAAATAAAGCTTTTACAGACATTGTTAAAATAATAATAATAGCATTTTTAATAAAAGTAACATTAATAATATTAATAATGATAGAAGGCCTGTGAAAGCTACAGTAAGAAATAAAAATTCTAAAGTCACCCTAAAATCATTAATCAAAAAGATTTTAAACACCACAAGTCTCCTACAAAGTCCAATGATTTTTTTTTTTTTGAAGAAAATTCTATTAGCTCTGAAATAGGTGAAGAAATTATTAAAATAGAAGAGTTTCCAGAATTTAAAAAAAAATATTGTTAATATTAGAAACTGTAAGGAAGAGATTGGCCAAAATAATATTAAAATACCATGCTTAAACATCAATACTCCTAACAAAGAAACTTACAGTGAAGCTTCTTTTTCATCTGCACAATCTATTCTAATTGGGGACAATATGCACTAAACATCCTATACTAAAATAGTCCAATCTTCATCCATCAAACCTAGTTTGCGGCCTATGAATAAATATCATACAGATAGTGATTTATTTAATTTATTTGATGGAGATGGAACAGAAGAGGTGCATAATAAGATATTAAAAAGAATATGCCTTGTATAAATCTGAATCAGTCTGAAATCAATAATTTAATCTTAGATTTTAATGCTACCATTCCTGATCAATTACATAGGTTATTTTTGAACTATCATAGTGAAAAATCTATCATTCTTACAGTTACAAATAATCAAAAAAACCCTATATACATTCCCCACTGATGATCTGTGCAAACTGATTACATCTAAGAATTTATGGATAAATATACACAAATTACTCCAGCTCTCTAACAATAGGTATATCATAATCAAATGTCATTATCTATTTCAAAATAAAAAAGCAAATTGTACAATATTCCTAAAATTCTTCAATGACATGCTTGTGGTTGTACTTGAGAGGAAACAGACCAATCATATTGTCTGGTCATATCAGAAGCTGTTACTTGAATTTTGGAAAGGCTGATTTACACAAATTGCTAAAACCCCATGGCATAGTCACAAGATTTAATTATATCCATGAATGAAGAGAGAAAATGCCTGTATTAACCAACTCTGCTATTTTTTCAATCACTCTAACCAAAGAAACATCTGCATTGGCTATTCCTACAATTCACTGGACTGAGTCTGCACCACTGAAAATTTTATTTCAGGACATACTGCTGCAGTGTTTTTTCACCAGTTGCATATGCATTTAGTGAAATATTGCCCTGGGAGGTTATGCAATCATTGCAATCTAAGGAGATCAAAATTCCACCAATGTGATGCAACTGTTCCAATGATCTAGCAAACTACTTTACACTATCATGAAGATGCACAACAATTACAATCAGATGACCTACTTGTCAAATCACTCTGATGTAAACAAGATGTCTGATTTGCAAACTTCAAAATATACATAACCTCAAATAACTCCTCTCCTGTTATCATATCAAACCACTTTTACAGAAATTTCAGCAACTCAAAGTTCAGATCTTGTAATTCAAGAAACCAGACTGATTTTTTCTGGTACTGAAGCTGTTTCATCATATACTGAACATTCTTCTTTGTTGCATTCCAAGTATAAATGGAAATCAATAAAGAGGGAAAGAGGATCTAAAAGCTCCCCATCCTTCTTTAAGATGCAAGCTTGGACTCAGATAAAATTTGTGCAGAAAATGATCAATGTAATTCGAAAATGAAGGGAAAGAAGTTAAAATCAGGTAATTATGAACCAATGATAGTTTTGCCTCAATTATTGAACTCTGCAGATAATATCAATAAAAATCAAAAAAAAATATCCATGAGAACCAACATGTCTGAAAAGAACCAGTTAAAGGTACTGGAATATGAAGAAATACAAAGTGCAGATATCATCAAGACAAGGATGTGTAACAGAAAATTAGTGAAACAGACAATCTTGAAGTGATATAGGACAATCTAGAAACAACAGATTCTAAGGATGAAGTCTAGACAAACAGCTGTGCTTGCTTCAATTAAGATAGAAGTCTGATTATTTGCGACAAATATAAGAGTAGATGGGGGGGGGGCAGAACCAATATGAAGTGTGGCACTGCTTCATCATCTCTAACAGAATAACAGATAAAGAAATTAAATGTGAATCACAGCAGAATTATATTACAAGTTTAATTAGGGGAAAGGTAATTATGGAAGGAGCTCTACAGCATAACATTCATCCTGGAGGGACACGTAAGTCCACATCAATTCAGATAAAAGCCTGGACAGTTAGCATATCACTAGCTCCAGCCACAGGTGACATATGAGAAAACTTGTTTACTAATACTGCTAGTCTGGATATTCAGGCCTTTGAGCATATCGATGGTTAAGATTCTAGGTTATACAGAAGATTTCTGATGAATAATAGTTTTCAAGCAGGAATAGGGTTCCTCAAAGATAATACAAAACTAAGTTATTGTGAATACCAGTTTTAATAAAGTGTCTCTAATTTAAATGTATGATTGTAACTAACAGTGAATTTTATTACTGTGTTAAAAACTCAAAATGAAAATGATTGGTGTTGTGAATTAATCTAAAGTAATCTAGCCATTGGGGCAAATTTATAATTAAAGCTCAGATAAGAAAGAAAAAAAAATATTACATTACCCACTTGTGGAAAGTCAACCAATGCTCAGACCCTGATGAAGACTATCAGAACAGGAAATCATGGTCAGGGAATTTGGAGGATCAATATAAAAAGGAAAAAAAATCAAATTAAGAACAGTTCCAGCTTGGATTTTTGAGGAGGCAAAAATACACACTTTTCACTTTTTTACTATTTTCAAATGAGACTGTTGAAATAAGAATGGCACTATTTTAGACCTCAAATCGTATGGGTTTTGTAATAAAATAGTTCCAGGATTAAACCGCTGAGGCAATCTCTAAATGATATCGACAACATGAGCAACAAACCAGTCTTTGCTGAGATTATGAATAATAAAAGACTTTGTGAAAATTGGCACAATGAACCATGGAGCTCCTTTAATGCAATGTATAAATAATAAATTATAAACTCTTAAATTATGAACATTTAAATAGTTTCTTAAAAGATTAAGGTCTAACCAAAGTTTAAATCATGAACTCTTATCTGACCAATATGGAATGTTAAATCAATTATTAATAGTTTAAATATAATTGTACACCAATCATTTTTATTAATTTATTTTTTATAAGTAATAAATATAATTTTTAGTTAAATTAAATGATGTTATGTATTAAATGTATATGTATGTGCACAACTCCACACTTGGTGTCTATTGGTAAATATGAGACCTGATGTCGAGTGTCTAAATATATTTGTCAAAGCCTAGCCTATAACTTTATATTTGTGAATGTGACACCTCATGATGAGTGACTCAAGGAACTCAATAAGAGTATAAACATTTTATGCATTCCAATTAATAATTGAACTAGAATAATTTTGTGTTCAGTTGTGCTAGATATAGCTTTTAAATATTAAATCATAAAATTTAAATCTGGATGTGAATGGCTGCATGGATTCGTAAGTTTTTAGGTGCATAATCTGTGTAGTATATTTACATCTATCAAAAAATGTAAATGTATAAAGAAGAATCTCCATCTGTGTGAACTAAAACTTAAATTTAAATATAATAACTATAAAAACTAAACTAATATAATAATATTCAACCTTCAAATTTAAATATATATGTGTGTGCATCAATAAATGTTTCTGTGTATTATTAATGGCAGTCGTTTATTTATTTATTTATTTTTCACTGTTCATTCTTAAATATGTATAAATTAAGAATTTAGATTATAAAACTTAGCGATTCCATGAGCCAGCATCATGGACTTATGGTTTATAGAAAATGGGATCTTTCCAATATGCATCTGCATACTATATAAATCTTTCCAGGTACTAATGCCCTGGTGGTGCACTGTATGGTAGATACAGTAAAGAGTTATACTTCCCTGATGGTTATAATGTATATACTTAAAAAAATAAAACATTTATATATTTTTTCTCTTATCAAATCCTGGTGCAGCAAATACTCATATATATATATATATATATATATATATATAAAATACATATTTTGCGGGTTCATTACTTACTCAACACATCCACAAGTTATAATAAATTAGTTTAAAAACATTAATCCCACCAATACAAAATGTTAAATTTAGAATGTTTTTAAAATCTTTCCAATAAATTATGCTTATTGATACAACTCTTTTAAAAGCCAGATTTTCATACGAGATGATGTCAACTTCCTCTATTTGAAAATTTCTTTAAAAACATTCTTAAATTTAACATTTTTTATTTATTTTTAATGTTTTATTCAAACCAGTGATTTACTCTACAACGTCTTTCTACCTTTTATATTGTGATTTGAGAATATTGATATAAAGTTTTAAGAAGAAAATATGTATTTTATATATTTAACCCGTGCAAATCTTCGTTTTAACATATATATATATATATATATAAACATTAAAGAAATTATCATCAATATATAGGCCTAATACAAAGAACAAATTTGAAATTTAAAAAACACATTTATATATACAAGAGTCTTTTACTTATTAAAGTAACCAAAATAATTTAATGTTATTCCCATAATAAGAAATAATCTTTTTTTTGATAAAGAGTATTTTATTTTCAGTATTAAATCTTTAACTTTAAAATGAATTTGATCCATATTGAGTGGCAAAAATACACTAACAATTGACAAGTAGATTATTTCTGAATACTGGATTAATAATAATTATGAAAATATATTTTATTGACATTTGGCTCAAAGATAAAAAATATCAATAAAGTCTTATATATATATATATATATATATAAGACTTTATTGATATTTTTTATCTATTTATTTATGCATATATATATATATATATATATATATGATAAATTGCAGAATTAATGAGTAATAACCAAATGTACAAATCAATTAAAAATTTTACTATATTGCAAAATGCATACTGATTTCTTCATGTTCGACAGTTAGTTTTTAGTTCGAACAAATTTATCATTTTTATTAATAATGTAAAATTAGCATTCTTTTGTGACTATTGTTAAATACATGATTTAATACATATTGTAGAAAGAGCAATACAAGTATAACTATTAGCTTTTCACTCCTTCATTTAAATAATTTAAATTGAAAAAAAAAATAAAAATAAAAACTAATTACTTTTTCCCATTGTTTAATATTAACACCCTTTTTTAAATTTTAACAACAACTTTATTTTTAAAAAAATATTTTTATACAGCTGTTACATGGGCACTTTTATTAAATTATGTTCATATTATATTTAATTTTAAAAGACAAGAGGAAAGACATTCAATACTAGTATAAATCTGACCATTTTAATTACTTTAACCTTGATCTTTCTAATGAAAAAAACTTTAAAATCACATGTTTGTCTAGGAATTGTTACATAATTATCTTCAAGAGAAATATTTAACTCAATAAAATAATGCATTTATTTCAAATCACTCTCTTTATTAATTAATTATCTTTTTATATAAAACATTTATTATCTTTATTTTATTAAAACTTCATTCATAATATCATAATAGTTATTATTATTTAATACTGTTATAAAATATTATTTTCATTTTTAAAGTAATTAACAATTATATTAATTCCCAGTCTTACTTCACATACATGCAATTATGCATTATACACACACATGTATTGCAGGATATAAGAACCTACATTTAAATAATCATTCAATAAAATAAAATTAAACTAACAAATTTATCAAATCCAAAAATTTGTTTTCTCTCAACAACTATCTAAATAATCAATATTTTATTAAATGTTACTTTTAAAGGCATTTTACTGTCATATAAACAACAAATAAAACTTTAACATATTTAATAAGCTATAAGTGGCAAACATGTATATAAATCTATTTAATATAGAGTAGACTCTAAGTTAATATTTATTCAGTTTAGTCTGTTAAATTAAAATGCTATACATCTACTGACAAACCAAATAATATTTTAAATAATAAACAAGCATATTTAATAAATTGTTCTATTTACAATTGGAATATTTAACCAAAACCTATATAACTTAATTAGAACAAAATTGACTATAAAATTATTTATGTTTAACCCATAAGGACTTAAATACATGATTACACTATATATATATATATATATATATATATTAATGGGCCATAACTTTTACCACGTCTTATTCGACGTTGGTGAACTTAACTAAATGATATAGATTTCAAGAAGTGGACCAAAGAGCCTAACCAACGACTGGATGGAATTTCTATGGCTGTTTAGTTGCCATAACACCTGTAGGTAATAGTTAATTATTACCCACCAGAGCGAATTCTGATGCGAATTCTTAGGCAAGTATTGTTTACTTGACGTGAATTTTAAATATTGCGTAATTAGAATTTAAGACTAATGAATAAAATTTACGGTAGCCTTGGTGCCTTGAATAAAATCTAAATATCAAAAAAAAAAAATGTCTACGGGAGAATATATTTATAAGCATCACTTCACCAATGACCTCAAGCGCCAAACCCACTATTACAATGAGAATTATATTCCCCGATTAATGAAGTGCCTGACCCAAGCTAACTCACTCCCAGGGTGGGGAGGAAAACCTATCGGATGAATGGAGTTAGCAATATATATATATATATATATATATATATATATATATATATATATATATATATATATATATATATATATATAGGTTTGTACTTAACTGAAAATATACTATTACATATCCGCTTACCTTGGACATATTTGAATTATTGGAATTTATTTAGCGAATGAAGTGATTAAAAAAAAAATGTAAACCATAATTATTAAATAATTCTCATGCAACGATGAATTTGTATTAAACTTTATTATTACTTTCTCATTGCCATCTATGGAAATAAACTCTTATCTCTCCCCTCTAAAACATATAGTCCGTTCCCCAAAATTATGAATGAAACAATATAACAGTAAATTTAAAATACACACATATTAGTTTTATATATAAGAAAAAAAATGTCTACTATACAATTGTGCGCACTAATATTATGTTATAAAATGATTAAAGAAAGTTATTATTTTCGAGGGTAGCCATAAACAATTTTCAGAGATATAAAACAGAGTTCACTTTATATGGCGAAAACCCCGTGGTCTGGGATCCGAATGTAATGAGGCATATCAAATGGATTTCTGCTATCCGGTAGTATTTGGAGTAGTTTTATGAAAGTGCGAAGATATATTTTTTCCGGACGAGTCTGATGTTTAAATTGCCATGAGTAATGTTGGAGTCGTAGTTGAAGTCTTGTTTAATGTAACTTTTAAATTAACTGAATTTATATTTTTCTACGTACAAGTCATTTCTATTTCTTTTCTGTTCCACTATCTGGAATATTCACTAGGTTCCGAGGTTCTTTGGCTGCAGGCGGCTTCTGGTCAGTTCGCATCAGCTATGGGTGAGTAAACCCTTTACGTAAGGTTTTTACCCCATCATGTTAGATATATCTTCTATAGCTTTTTAAGTCTATCTCTCTCAACGGTCAAGATCTAACTGAAATCACTATCTTTTTATTTCCCAAATTCCCATCAATAATTAATTGTTTTTTTCTAATTAATTTTCATTTCTCATACAAAGGAAATTTTCTTTTTCTTATCGGATCTTCAAGCTAAGTATTTTTCTTTGAATAGTTTTGCCTTTCCAAATTACTTTTCTTTCTTTATATTTTCATTTCCATTGTTTTAGTCAAACATTCTCTGGCTTTTTCTTGGAATTTTATTTTCATAGTAATTAGCGATTGTGATTTCAACATAAAACTGCTTGAAGGCACAAACAACATTCCTTCTTTGCTACCCCCATTAATTTTAAATATAATTAAACTTAAATCAATAAATAATATATAACACACTTGCACACAACTGTAATTTTGTTAATTTGTACTATTTTAAAAGTAAAACATTCTAAATAAATAATGTTTACTAATTAATCCCTTCCCCATTTATTTAAAAAAAAATACTAACGAAAAAGAGTTTAAAATTTATTTCACGCATGTATATATATGAATAACTATATATATTTTAACCCTTTATCACCCGCTTGAATATATGCTGGTATTTGAGGGTAATGCATATGTGCTTTTCCCTTTCTTGTAACATGGTTTGAACCCTGCTACTGTTACAATACCCCCATGTCAGAAAGACTTCAAAATAGGGTATACTTATTTTGAGGTCTAAAATAATGATATCTATAAAAAAATTCCCATGATTTCCCTTCTTTTTCTATATGTATATCTTTTGTCCACGCTTACTTCCATCTACGTTATTATTAAAATACCTTTTTTACATCTTTCGTCCACGCTTACTTCCCCCTACATCAAAGTTAAAATATCTTTCTATGCCCTCTAAGTTTTCACTTGGCACTTCGCAATTTCTTTCTTTTTCTTTTTCCATACATATATCCTTTGTTCGCACTTAGTCCCACATACATTAATGCTAAAATATCTTTCATGCAACTTTTGTCCCTGCTTACTTCCCCATTCATCAAAATCAACATATCTTTCTAAGCCTTTTAAATTTTCCATTGGCGCATCACCCATTTGCCCTGTGAACACTCTAATTTTCAGGAACTGGTTTACCTGCAACTGCGATACCGAGCATGTAACAGAATCATCCTTGTCTTCTACTATACTATTTTCTTCTACTTGGTCTTTTTTCTTACTTCCTCTTTCTTTTCTATCTCGACTTTCGTTTGCCCTTCTTCTAGGTTGTCTTCTCTTTGGGTTGGGCTTTCTTCCTTTTTGCCTTCCCCTACCTGCTTGTCTAATTTCTTTTCTAATGCTAATATTTTAATCTTGTGCTTTTTATACATTTCCCTCATTTCATCAAATCTTAATTCCATTCTTTCTTCCATCTCCTGTAACTTTCTCATAATTCAACATATCGGTTTCCCCTGCTTTACTGTGAGATCCATAAATTATATATATATATATATATATATAATATATGGATCTCACATATTTATGTGAGATCCATAAATTATATATATATATATATATATATAACATGCTGGGCTCCTCACCCCAGCTCACAAAATACTATGCTGACCGTTACCTGCCTTATTGTTGAACCTCTACCTCTCCCTCCTATTTTCTCCCCTGTCTAGTGTTTTTTTTTAAAGAAATATTTGCAAGGCAATATAATTAAACTCACGCAAAAACGGAACAAATAATCAATTAATTTATCTTTATTAACCTGCCGTTCTCCTACTTTCATAGCCCCAAATGTTGGAAAGCCATTTTAACGGGCATTAACTTTTACCACGTCTTATTCGACGTTGGTGAACTTAACTAAATGATATAGATTTCAAGAAGTGGACCAAAGAGCCTAACCAATGACTGGATGTAATTTCTATGGCTGTTTAGTCACCATAACACTTGTAGGTAATAGTTAATTATTACCCACCAAAGTGAATTCTGATGCGAATTCTTAGGCACGTATTGTTTACTTGACACAAATTTTAAATATTGCGTAATTAGAATTTAAGACTAATGAATAAAATTTACAGTAGCCTTGGTTGCCTTAAATAAAATCTAAATATAAAAAAAAATGTCTACAGGTGAATATATTTATGAGCGTCACTTCATCAATGACCTCAAGCACCAAACCCACTATTTCAATGAGAATTCTATTCCCCAATTAATGAAGTGCCCGATCCAAGCTAAGTCACTCCCAGGGTGGGGAGGAAAACCTATCGGATGAACGGAATTAACAATATATATATATATATATATATATATATATATATATATATATATATATATATATATATATATATATATTGGTTTGTACTTAACTGAAAATATACTATTATATATCCGCTTACCTCAGAAATATTTGAATTATTGGAATTTATTTAGCGAATGAAGTGATAAAAAAAAATATGTAAACCATAATTATTAAATAATTCTCATGCAAAGATGAATTTGTATTAAACTTTATTATTACTTTCTCATTGCCATCTATGGAAATAAACTCTTATCCCTCCCCTCTAAAACATATTGTCCATTCCTCCAAATTATGAATGAAACGATATAACAGTAAATTTAAAATAAACACATATTAGTTTTATATATAAGGAAAAAAATGTCTACTATACAATTGTGCGCAATAAGATTATGTTATAAAATGATTTAAGAAAGTTATTATTTTCGAGAGTAGCCATAAACAATTTTCAGAGATATAAAACAGAGTTCACTTTACCTGGTGAAAACCCCGGGGTCTGGGATCCGAATGTAATGAGGCATATCAAATGGATTTCTGCTATCCGGTAGTATTTGAGTAGTTTTATGAAAGCATGAAGATATAATTTTTTCCTGATGAGTCCGATGTTTAAATTGCCATGAGTAATGTTGGAGTCATAGTTGAAGTTTTGTTTAATGTAACTTTCAAATTAACTGAATTTATATTTTTCTACATACGAGTCATTTCTATTTCTTTTCTGTTCCACTATCTGGAATATTCACTAGGTTCCGAGGTTCTTTGGCTGCAGGCGGCTTCTGGTCAGTTCGCATCGGCTATGGGTGAGTAAATCCTTTATGTAAGTTTTTTACCCCGTCATGTTAGATTTATGTTCTATAGCTTTTCAAGTCTATCTCTCTCAATGGTCAAAATCTAACTGAAATCACTCTCTTTTTATTTCCCAAATTCCCCTCAATAATTAATTTCTTTTTCTAATTAATTTTCATTTCTCATACAAAGGAAATTTTCTTTTTCTTAATCAATCTAAGTCTTTTCTTTGAATAGTTTTGCCTTTCCAAATTACTTTTCTTTCTTTAAATTTTCATTTCCATTGTTTTAGTCAAAAATTCTCTGGCTTTTTCTTGGAATTTTATTTTCATAGTAATTAGCGATTGTGATTTCAACATAAAACTGCTTGAAGGCACAAACAACATTCCTTCTTTGCTACCCTTGTTAATTTTAAATATAATTAAACTTAAATCAATAAATAATATATAACACACTTGCACACAATTGTAATTTTGTTAATTTGTACTATTTTAAAAGTAAAACATTCTAAATAAATAATGTTTATTAATTAATCCTTTCCCCATTTATTTAAAAAAACAATACTAACAAAAAAGAGTTTAAAATTTATTTCACGCATGTATATATATGAATAACTATATATATTTTTAACCCTTTATCACCCTAGGAATATATGCTGGTATTTGAGGGTAATGTGTACGCACTTTTCCCTTTCTTGTAACAGGGTTTGAACCTTGCTACTGTTACAATATATATATATATATATATTGAAACGGAAACCTCCAATCCCTTTCCGTTTCACCATCAACCTAATGACCTACTCGTCTGAACTAATTTCGAACCTATTTTAAATGTAAAAATGTAATATATAAGTCGAGTGGGAAAACTTTGCTATAATGGCCGCTTGAATGGCATCATCCATTTACATATGAAGACATGCTATAATTAGACAGGTTTGATAAAATTATAGGGGAGAAATGCTCATAAATTATTATAAAATGTTTTATTAATTTTCGGTCAATTCTAAATTATATTTCGCTATTATATTCGTATGTGGATGGATAATTTAAACCTTGGAATAATGGCAAAATGATTCATATATATTTAAGTTTAAATAAAAGTAATGTAAATGTTTTCTTTAATTTATTTAACGGTTTTCTGATTTAATGTTTTACATATATAGTTGAAACAAGTATTTTCTTTAAATTTGCTTTTTTTTTTTTTTTTATAAACAAATATGTTAAAAGTTATTTAGTTTTATAAAATAAGAATTATCTGTTCGCAATTAAAAATGAGAATTTTTGTAAACAAGATATCAATTAGTGACATACCCGGGTAAAAAAGTAAAATCTGTTTTCTGATTGATTTTTGTTTGCAACAAAAGACTTTTTCATTAAATCAGAATACCGTTCCTTCTGCTAAGTAATAACACCTGAAAAGGAATTTAATTAATGTAAATGAATCAAATTATATAGTTTATATATTTTGATACATTTTTTTGAGGAAATTAAATATAACACCTCGGAGATTTTATCAGTTGTTGTAGAAATTGGATTATATTATTTTGTTTAATTAAAAGTCAATTGGTCCCGAGGCTAATGAAATTCCAAAAAGGTGTTAAAGTTTAGTCGAAATGTATAATTAGGGCTTATTTTAAGCGGAAAGATAGAATCCATCTTACTTTTGAAGAGAGTCAACAGGAGAAGTTTTATTATTGTTCAACCTTAACATGTCTGGCTAAAGTCAGGCAAAATTTTGCTGCTTTCCCGTGATGGAACGCCTAGTTCAATCCATCAAATGCCAAAGGAACAACCAAGCTTACACCAACTAAATTTGAAGATGCCAAAGCCGTAAAAATAATTTGCCCTCATTCCGATTTCAATCCAACTAAAGAAACACTATTTTAAAAATCATCTCCCAACTAAATTGAAGATGCCATAAGCCGCCAAAGAAGTCACCTTCGTTTCCAGCTCGAATCTCTCCTTAGCTACAGAACTATTTTAGTATTATTTAAAATCACAGAGCTCTGTGAGCATTTCAAAAACATTCATTATTTCTTCAAAAACAGGTTAGCTAACCATATTATTGAAACTTCTTTCTAAATTGTTTTCCAAATAATCTTTAAATTCTATAATATGAAATACTTTTGTAAATTTCTTTATTAATTCAATATTGTAAAATCTTTCTATAAATGAAATACTTTGCTAAATTTCTGTGTTAATTAATGTTTTGCTATATAATTTAATCACTGCAGTTATATTTTGCTTTTCTTTTGCTTGTTTTTAATTATTATTAGTTGTGCCTGTGTTTCGAAACAGCGTGCATTTAATTATAGAATAAGTTTTTAAACATATAAATTTAACATCTTCGTACTATTATTTATATAGTGTCATTTCGTGCGCTGTTTTGAAACCCAAATTCATATTTTGTCATTTAGTAAATTAATTAATATAAAATGTGGCTTTTCAACCTTTAATTATTATATTACTAAAGATTAAACTAGCCTGGAGTGCAATCATAAGTATATTTTTTAGTAAAGTATTCGTAAGTCCCTTATTAAATATACTTTTCCTCCTTTTTAAAAGTTTAGTAGTTATAGATAACTAAAGAGATTGAACGGGATAAAGTAAAGTTTGTATATACATTCCTGTCAGTAGCATATCATATTTCTCATGCTACAGAAGAGTTGGCTCTTTTGATCAAGCTGATGATCTAGTGTTCATTTAATATATGATCTTTAATTTATAATATCCTTTGGCTTGGCGGATGTGGGATTTATTAATATTTTCTCATTGTGCTGTTTTATATATAAGATGGAGCCACGGCGTTGCCAGCACATCTTCTCTTATAGGGTAGTGCAGTAGTGAAGTCTGAGCTACGGGCCAGATTAGCACGTAAGTCCTCCGCTTCTTATGAACCAAATAAAGGTTCCCTTTTGCAGCATGACGACCGGTTATTGGGTAAACCGTTGTTTGTCACAAAAACCCTAAAACTATTCTTCCATCCGCAGAGCCACTTTATTATTATACTTTACTTGTGCCTAGCGTATTAGTAAAATCGTTATAGCCAACTCTTTCCTCCCTAATATGCAGTCTTCGGCGTTGATCCGAAGCATTCTTGAAAACCTGTTTGATCTAAAGCTATCTGGGACGCTTTAAAAGCCCATAGTTAAAATAAATTTATTATAATTCAGATGTATTAAGTTTCACTCCAGACTGGGTTTGATTTTACCTAAAAGAGCCACTCGAACTGATTATAAAAGGACATAACAAATAAGTTAATGTAGTGATTAGTTGTATAGCAGGATATTTGGCTCCATTGAATCATAGCCACAAACCTATTTTGCCAACAACAATTGTCAATAAATATATTTTAATTCATCATATATCAGTTTCTGTCTCATTATTAAATCAATCCAATTCACTAATTGCCCATAAGTATTCATTAGTAAAGCCCCTATTATTTAAATATGTTAGATTTTATCTGTGGAATGTCTAGTATTTACGTTGTTTATATATATGTTTAAGTCCATGAGTCTTATTGTTTTCTCCGATTTGCTAGTGGGCCGGATGAAGAATTAAATCTCGTGTGCTACCATTGTTATTTTATCTATTGGGTGTTAGATCTGGTGCTTGGAGAGTGGGTTCGAATCCAGGCTGGTCCCTGACCTAAATCTTGGGCTTGACTGGGTTTGAAGTACATTTTGTGAGTTCCAGCTCATGTTAGATGGATAAGCATGTTTTGACTGGCACAATATATATATAAAGAGAGAGACAAAGAGAAATAAAGAGAGAGTTAGAGAGAGAGAGTAATGGAAATGCACCTTCTCAATGAGATAAATTAAGGCAGTCACATCGCACTATAATATGATTTAAGGTCATCATACAGGTAATGATGTGATTTAATTTTAATATAAATTGTATCTAAACCACATCAAATCAATTTTTACCCTAATTAATTTAATTTTTATGCTCAGATTTCAAACTCAGTGAAGTTTAACAATTGACTCTCTTCAGAGGAGATGTATCAATATACAAGAGTAATAATAATAAATCTCACTAACTCTTTAAAATGGGTTTCATAAATTTAATATAATAATCAATAAAGATTATATATTAAATATTTGATCTTATTTTATAAAATCAAATAAATAAATAAAACAAATTAAAGACATCATTTAGTTTATATATAAACCATAACAATTATTTATTTAACAAATAAATAATTTAAACTTTATAATACATAAGAATTAATTATATATCTACTATCTTATATTTAAAATACAAATATATTATATTTATCCATTGTAGATATATATTTTTTTAATTTATAACACTACATGATTTATTAGTTCAAAAGATTGTGAACAAGGACTTTGTAACTTATATAATGATTACTATATTAAGATTACTATATTGAAACTATCATATAATAATCATATTATACAAATAAATATTTAATTATTTGTTATGTAATATTTAAATCTGTTAAATGTTTATATATAATTTATGATTATGAATAAAAAAAATATTTAAATATATTTCATACCAATGATAATCATCTATCCAACTATAATAAACAATGATTTTTAAACTATTTGAATATTAGTACAAACAAAGTAGTGTCATGTCATAAAAAATTTAAATTGAAGAATAATTTAATTTCTTACCACTAAATTCACTGTATCCCTTTAATATATTTTTATGTCTTTCCTATGTTGATATTCTTTATACCGTATCTAAATTTTTATTAAATATATAAAAAAATATTTTAAATTATTGATTTTCTCTTCTTATTCATTTATTTAATGAAATGAATTTAATGATAAAGGAAACCAATTGTAATTTTTAAGAATAGTATTTATAAAAGTTAATGCACTAGTCCTAGTTGTTCCTGGAATTCTCAAATTAAAATCTTTTGAAGATAAAATTCTTAATTCCTTCATTATTATGCATTGAAGAAGATAATATGAGATCACAAGTTAATATGAGATCACAAGTTGATGTTTAGTTTCCTCCTTGCATATAGACAGGAGCTTCTTTCATACACTGTTCTTTTATTAACAATTATAATTACATTTTGAAGTTATAGCTTATATACAATTTTAAAGGCATTTGCCAAAGTTGTTATATATATATATATATATATATATATATATATATATATATATATATATATATATATATATATACTATTTGCCAAAGTTGTTATATATATATATATATATACTACAATAAAATTGGTATTCTATTCACTTTGCCTTTTTTTTTATAATGTAAAGTTCGTTAATTTAATTTACTTAAAGTCTTTGTAAAAAAAAAATTTTAAAACGCTCTTTATATTTTAGAACTCCAACTAGAATGATTTTTATAGAATACAAAAAATATATTCAAATTATGTACTTCAGAAATTACATTTCTTTAAGACATATTAGAAATTTCTTTTAATAAGTTGTCTTATTAATTTGTTTAAAAATAAGGGATTTTATCCTATATACTGTTCTTTTTATTGAACACAGTATATGTTATTGTTAGGATGCTAAAGCTTATATTATATATTGTGATATACAATTTTTATATTAAATCATTGAGTTAATTTCAATTCCTTTAATTCATTGATAAATTGCATTTGAACCTTGTCAATTGTTTCTATTAATGAATTAGTATTTCAACAATGGTTTTTCATTTTAAAGAATGAAAAATACTAATTTACTATGTTCCATATTTATTTAGATAAAGATAATAGAAATAGAAATATAATGTATACATATATTGATTATATGTATGTGTGAGTAATATATATATATATATATATATATCACATATCCTATATATATATATATATATATATATATATATATATATACTAGGATGTCCTATTATTTTGGATCCAAAGCCAGATGGTTATTTAGTGTTTCGACAGGAACATGAACAATATCCACGACAAGAGATATTAATGAATGATTATATTCATCATGGCACAATTAAAGAATATAAATGTACATTTTCAAAAGATTATGTTGGAAGTTGGTGTAACAATGGATCATTTACTAGCACTCCAGAACTAGTATGTCCTTCTCACAGTGAGTACTCTTTAAAATTCATAATCTTTACTACAAAACTAAAGAAAATGTAATATTTTTGTGATGTATCTAAAACGATTACTTTGTGATTGTGATTATTAATGCTAACAGCATCAAACAACTAAACTTTCCTTTTTTCACTCTTGCAACAGAAAACAATGCATATAAATCTTCTTGTTGCTAACAATCTAAATGCTTATACATTCTTTTAATAGCTGATACTCAAATGATACTAAGTGTGTTCATTTATTCCCAAAGCATTAGATTTTATTAAGACAACATTTCATGACAATTTTTGAATGTATTGGACGAATCTAAATTCAAGCCAAAGATAAACATTTTGTTATTATTAGAACTTATAATCAATTAAATAAGAGTGAAAAATTATACAATTTAGCAATATTTATGATTGATTGACTTTATTAAAAAATGAAAAAAGTTGTTATTCGTGAGATTATGATTTTTTTCCTTCGTTAATGGGTTAAGCATTTGATTACTAGCACCAGATTTATATGCAGTTTAATTTGAATTTACATTTGTAAGGAAATCTTGCATTAATAAAATCTGTAGATTTGGGAATAATCAGATTTATTATTCTTAGATGTTGACTGACAAAGGAAGTGTACATTTATATTGATAATAGAAAAATTGTTTCAATCCAGTTATAAGTAAAATATGTTATAAAATAGTTTGGATTTATTATGTATTTTATATTTGCATGTTGTTAGTTCTCATATCACACTATTGCTTCTATTAGATGACATTAATCATCCTTATCCAGCTAGTCAAAATGATTCACTAATAGACTTTAGTTATAAATGTTGATCTTTAAATAGGGATGTCTTAGGTTTTTTTTTTCTAGATAAAATACATATCTGACTTTACTTCATAAAAACAATGAACAAATGATACATTGCAAACTGATTCAAATAATTTAATGATACTGTTTATTTGATCCATCCTTAAACCAAAAGTGGATTACATGTAAAATAGCATATATTACTTTTTCTAAACATTTTATCAAATACACAAGAATATTTCACAAATATGTGTATAACTAAAAAAGTCATGTATTTTACATGCACATATTCACTATATTAACAAAAACTATTTGGCATTATATTAGATTAATTCCATTCATGATGAAACTAGTAAAATCCCATATTAAAAACAAGAATTATCAATGTGAACACATCTTCTGTTAATGGTGCTTTTCTGATCTACATTTAAACTAAAAGCAGATTTCCTTTTAATTTACTAACCTAAATTTATGTAAAAAGTACTTGATAAGACATTAATAACTTATAACTGTGAAAAATGTAAATATAACATTTTTTTTTATAATTTAATGGCAACAAAACAATTGCAGATAGTTATATATGAAAATTACAATATATATATATATATAATCAGTTCAATTATTTTATCCAATTGCATGAATCTATAGAATTGTTTATGTTTAAATATCAACAGCAGTTTCTTGTAATTTGCATTACACTGATCAAGTGAATAACTTGAAGTGTTGGAATAAGCGATCCATGTACTCGAAAATTTGAACATTCGATTTTCTAAAGTTGTTGTTATACATTTTTTGCATTCTTTGAAAAAAGTAAAAGATGATGGAAATGAACTGAGTTTGTATTCATATTGGACTTAGCTTCCATTGTTTAGTAGACTTGTATTTTATTTCCTTTTCCATAAGGCTGTGTGAACTTTATTCTTGCATGTATTATATTGATTGTAAGTAAAATAAAATTATGTAGTAAAATTATGCATTCATCTTCAGAATTTGGTTAGGGAGTGACTGGTTTTACATTAGGTCATTACCATGTTTACATAGTTTAAGACTTGTATAATGATGTACAATAACCTGACCTTGAATTCATTGCTTGCATACTTACATAATAGACCATTTTTTTAATCAGGGCTTTTATCTTTCTATCATATTTCTTTAATATAATGAAAAATAATTGTTATATATATATATATATATATATATATACATATATATATAAAACTATGTTTTTGTTTTTCATATATATATATATATATATATATATGAAAAACAAAAACAAGTTTTATATACTAAAAACCTGCTACTGCTTGTATTAATGATCAATAGCTGGAGCTTTACCAAGACCTCCAAACAAGCATATTTGTTTACATAAATGTCAGAGTCAATATTCACTGTCTCTTTCATTTTGCTCCACCCTCAGATCAGCTGATTTCAAGCTGATTTGCTCTCATCAGTGAGGGATAGAAGTTAGAAACTAGACCTAAATATTAACTCCAAGTGTTTATGCAAAATGTTTCTATCAGTTTGCAAGCATGAATTTTTTATACTCCTAAATGTCTTCAAACTCAGCCTATCAAACTAGATAGCTATATGGGTCTGATATCAGTTCAGATTCTCCACATAATGAAAGCTTCTGCAATCTATATCATTGCAAGAAAACTTTAAAGGTACATTTATGAAAAACAAAAACAAGTTTTATATACTAAAAACCTGCTACTGCTTGTATTAATGATCAATAGCTGGAGCTTTACCAAGACCTCCAAACAAGCATATTTGTTTACATAAATGTCAGAGTCAATATTCACTGTCTCTTTCATTTTGCTCCACCCTCAGATCAGCTGATTTCAAGCTGATTTGCTCTCATCAGTGAGGGATAGAAGTTAGAAACTAGACGTAAATATTAACTCCAAGTGTTTATGCAAAATGTTTCTATCAGTTTGCAAGCATGAATTTTTTATACTCCTAAATGTCTTCAAACTCAGCCTATCAAACTAGATAGCTATATGGGTCTGATATCAGTTCAGATTCTCCACATATTGAAAGCTTCTGCAATCTATATCATTGCAAGAAAACTTTAAAGGTACATTTATGAAAAACAAAAACAAGTTTTATATACATAAAAACCTGCTATCGCTTGTATTAATGATCAATAGATGGTGTATTAAGATTTATTCCCCCCGTTAAAAATGCAGATGTATATAAAGGAAGTTGATCTTATATTTAAAAAAAAACAAATAAAGCAAAAAGATTATAGTTAAAAGATAATCATTATTTTCTATAACTGAGAAAAAAAAATAAACCTTCATTATTGATGTTATAATTTTAAATTATGATATAAATAAAAGCTTGCATTTATTAAAATAGTATATTTTAATTTTTGAAATGATGATCTCATGCAAATTATAATAATCGCTTGAGGCAAATTTATCAAATTGGAAAACATGGCTTAATCCTTATGATTCCTTCTCTGTCCCATGAAAAGTAGTGTCCAATGCTTAGGTAAAGAAAAGCACTCAGGCTTAAGTGAAAACTGTGTAACAAATCACATATGGTGGGCAGTGCTGCTTAATCAATTCATAGATCAGCGTATAAATTGTTGAGTTGGAAGTTCAGACCAGAATTTAAAAAGATTTTAAAGATTTTTTTAAAAAAAGATTTTAAGAGCAGTTAAAGAAATAAGAAAAGTGAAGAGTTAAAAAGTTAAAATTCTTATTTAAATGTTACTTGACTTTGGCAGCTGATTTTAATCACTTTAGGATATAACAATTACAGCCACTGTTGATGATGAAAAAATAAAATCTTAATAAGGAAATCATAATGATGGAAGACTAATCGGTAACAGCTTCCTCTTTTCGTCCAATGCCATGGTTCTTCAAGATTTGCCTGGGTGAACATCATGGAAAGTAAATAATGCCATTGAGCTTAAATAAAACAATCCTAATGTGAAGGGTCAAATTGGATAAAATGAAGGTAAAAAATTTCATGAAATACTCAATACTTACATGCATTTATAAAAAAAGTCTTTCTTAAGATAAATTATGAAAAATTATAGCTATGTGAAAATAGGTTTTATTAGTGATAAATAATAAATACTAAAAATATCTATAATCAAAAGGCATTTTATTTAATACAAATATATGTTTATAAAAGACATAATGAAATGTCTTTTTTAAAGAGAATTATGAATAAATGTAGTAATGAAAAACTATGTTTTATTAGTGATAAATTATAAATACTAAAAATATCTATAATCAAAAGGCATTTTATTTAATACTTATATATGTTTATAAAAGACAAAATGTCTTTCTTAAAGAAAATTATAAATAATTGTAGCTATGTGAAAATACATTTTATTAGTGATAAATTATAAATGAAATTCTTGATCAACGTATATGTAAAAACAAATGTTTGTGGCAGACCAAACAACAATATTTAGGCTATATATTAGAATAACTAAATAAAAATTACAAATGCTTACATGCATATTGATTGTATATGAATATTACACATAACTCTAACTGGATAAATTATAAATGAAACTGCTGATCAACTTCTATCTATAACATACATCTGTGGCAGACAAAACAACACTATTTATGCTATATATTAAAATAACTAAATAAAAATTACAAATGCTCACATGCATATTGATTGTATATGAATATTAAATATAACTATAACTGGCTAAATTGTAAATGAAACTGCTGATCAACTTATGTGTAGAAACATATGTCTGTGACAGACCAAACAACAATATTTACACAATATGTTAGAATAACTAAATAAAAATTACAAATGCTCACATGCATATTGATTGTATATAAATAAAATAATGAAAGTTATGCAAATAAGTGCACTTTTATATTGACTGGATTATGAATAGTCCACAAATGTGGAATTGCTTACATTACTGATTTACCTACCCATGATAAATTTAAAAATAATGAAGTACTATATGAATTACAAATGCTTACATGCATATTGATTGTATATAAATAAAATAATGAAACTTCTGGGCACAAACATACTTTTATACTTGACTGAATTATAGAAGCTTCACAAATCTGGAATTGCTTATCTTACCAATTTACCTACCTAAAATGGATATATGGATATGGAATGAATAGGTAAAAATATTCATGCAGTATTGGTAGACATCTACTTGATAAAAGACCCTTTGAATTCTCTACCCAAGATAAATTAAAATGAGCCTTCATTTGAAATAAAGGATGAACTTTATTAGAAGGACTTGCATATGAACTATTGATCAATAAAGTGCTTCTAACATTTTCATAAACAAAATGAAAGTGATTTGTCACATGGATATGAAGGAACTTTATTAGAAGGACTTGCAAATTAGCTGTTGTTAAATAAAATTGTTGTTACTTAAAATTAATTTTAGTTATCCAGCTGTTCAGTTCTATTTTTGCATAAAATCATTCATTGCACTTATTCATGAGAATTCCATGCCTCCTGAGCTATGTCTGGCATAACTAGACCTAGGTAAGTCAGGTTGAAGTAAGATGGATCTCTAGTGGTGTCATTTGGAAAACCACACACAGAAATGTCTAGATGCTTCCAGTCTCTATGTTACTACATCCTCTGATGAGCAAAAAATATTATTGTATGGGGGGATAATATCTGCATTGGAGAATGCCAATCAATAGTTCCTTTCTGCGTCATGCTCATCAGGAAATTGTTACAACTGAGGTAATAATGCGGTTGTATGGGTCAGGTTACATTTGTCACCCTACTGTGAGGCCTTATCTAGCTAGTCTATCCACAGGCATAAAACAGGTAGAAATGAGTAATAAATAAAAAAGGAAATGGAAAAGACATATGCAAATCACAATTCTGTGATGTGAACAGTGCATGTGATGCAATGATGTGATTTATTCAAAAAGGGTGGAAAAATAAAATTTTCAATGAGTAAATAAAAATGAATGGCATAAATAATGAGTAGGCATAACAAAGACTTGGAGTTAAAACATGGTGTGGATAAATAGAGAAGCTTATCAAAATTGAAATAAAAAGTACAATTAAAATTTGAAAAAAAATATTGATGATAACCAAATCAAAAACAAAAAAGATGATGAATACAGAAAGTATAGAAAATTTTCATGAGAAAGAACATAAATAAACAGTCAAAGCAGATGATCAAAAGCAGTCACAGAAAACAGGGGAGATGTCTATGTTAGCCCAGTTAATGGAAAAGATAAAAGAAAATAACAAGAAAAGAGAGGAACAGAAAGAAGAAGACAACTAGAAAAGAGAGAAAGATAAAAGGAACATAGAGAACAGAGAGAAGAAGAGAACAAGAAAAAAGAGGAACAGAGAGAAGTAGACAACAAGAAAAGAGAGGAAGATAAAAAAATCATAAAGAACAAAGAGAAGAAGACAAAAGAGAATGGAAGGAATGAGTCAGAGAATGAACCAAAAGCCAAAATGAAAACTTCAACCAGTTAATAAAAGAAATGTGTAACAAAATATTTGAAATTAAGAAGGAAGTGATGGAGGAAGTAAAAGGCTCACTATTAAAGCAAGAAATCATAATGACCCAGGTATGTGAGGCTATGGATAAGAAATAATAATAATCCAAGAATCCATGCAGGAGAATGTAGATAAATTGACCATCCAGATAAGAGATAGAAATAAAAATAGCAATATATTGCCTAAACAAGGAAGGCAGAAACAGTCCCAAATAAAGTCAAAAAGAGAATCATCAAGTAAGTCATGATGTCCCTATAACCAACCAGATGTCTGGAATTTTAAATCAAGTTTTAAAAATCAGACCTTTTTTTCAGGAACTGTAAGAAATCACCAATAGAATATGTAAAAAGTTTGGAGAGGTATTTACTATTAATGTATTGAGAGAAGAGACAAAATTGTCAATAGCATGTAGTCTTCTCCAATGTGCAACACAAGCATGGTGGGATTCACTGTTCACCTGACCTACAAATTTTGATGATTTTAACAGAGCTCTAATGAGCTGTTACTGGAGTGAGAATAATCAAAAGAAGAAAATGTCCACCTGGAGAGCCTTATACACTCTACTTTAGAAGACAGTTGTCCAGGTTAAGAGCCTTGACATCTGACCCCTTATCTGAACTCTATATTATTAGATTGATATGGCATAGTTTCCCAAGTTATGTAGAAAGAATGATAATTGGCACTCATCATCAATCTATTGAGCAGGTTGCTGAACTAGTAACAGCCTATGATAGCTGTGGTGCATCAGCAACCAAGGAACAAAAAGCAAAGCAACCACAAAACAAAACTCCCTATAGAAGTGATGATGTGCCTAAAATAGGAGCCATCATATACAAAATGAAAATGCCTCTTCAAAAATATATCAACTATGACCCACCACCATGGTATCATCACCAAAGAAATGAGATACCTCAATGGAAAAGGAAAAAGAATTCTACAGGAAATATGCATAGCCCGAATCAAACTCAGTTTATAAAGAGATCAAATAGTGATGATAAATTGCAGAAAAGTGTGGCTAGAAATGCAAGCCACAATGATGATGTTTGGCCTGAAAAACACTCAAAAATAGGACAAAGTACAAGTCCATCACCTCAAAACAAAGAAAGATGCTATAGGAGAACTGAACATGATTATCAATCTCCCAAGCCTGATTGTAGTTACAATACAGAACAATAACATAAAGATAATTGATGGGAAGAAGTTTGGGAGTGGGGTGTATTCATGCATGAATTTGTGTTTTTCATGTCAGGGTGGGTGGATGATTGACCAGAGTTGCTTGGATGCATTGTGTTTATGATACTCCAAAGTATATGCTTGGCACTATCCAGACCTGGATGTTGAGTTCCTAGAGTAGTCCAGTGGTTTGTATATATAGGCCTCATAAATAGGCCTTGGTCTAATGCATAGGCCAAATTAATAAGCCCCTAAGACTCACAGAGCTGAGCAGGATTGGCTTTGTGCCAAATTTTTCTTGCTCCTACTCTTAGTTGGATGATCCCTCCAGGTACAAGAGAGGTAGTGCTTTAAAATGAGATATTTTCTTGTGACATCATGGGTCAGTGTGTACTAGTAGTTTGTTCTTGGCCATCTGCTTATTCTAACATTGGAGGCTATGGTTCATGTATTCACTTTTCTGGCTCATCTTACCCATTTCATCACAAAACATGCAACCAGTAAAGATACAGTAATGAGAAATGACATGTATATTATATGGAATAAAATCACACTTGCAGGCGATTTCATCTCAAAATTTGGTAAGAGTTAATGAAACAGAAACTCTGTTCCACATGTATTAAGATTTATTTTGCCCTTCCCCCTAAAAAAGGCAGATTTTTTATAAAAGAACTTGATCTTATATTTTTTTTAAAAAAAAAGAAATAGAGTAAAAAGTTTATAGTTAAAAGTAAATCATTACTTTCTATAACTGAGAAAAAAAATTAACATTCATTATTGATGTTGTAGTTTTAAATTACGATATAAATAAAAGCTGGCATTTATTAAAATAGTACATTTTAATTTTTAAAACGATGTTGTCATGCAAAGTATAATATTTGCTTGAGGCAAAGTTATCAAATGGGAAAGCATGGATTAATCCTCATGTTTTTTTATCTGTCCTGCAAAAATAGTGTCCAATCCTTAAGAAGAGAAAAGCACTTGGGGTTAAATGAAAGCTGTGAAACAAATCAGATATGGTGGACAGTCCTGCTTAATCAATTCACAAATCAGAGTATAAATAGTTGGGTTGGAAGGTTAGACCAGATTTTGAAAAGATTTTAAAGGAATTTTTTTTAAAAAGATTTTAAGAGCAGTTAAAGAAGTAAGAAAAGTGAAGAGTTAAAAAGTTAAATTTTTTATTTAAGTGTTACTTAAATTCATCACTTTGGAATATAACATTTACAGCCACTGTCGATGATGAAAAAAATAATCTTAATAAGGAAATCATAATGATGGAAGGCTAATTGGTAACAGCTTCCTCTCTTTGTCCAAAGCTATGGTTCTCCAAGATTTGCCTGGGTGAACATCATAGAAAGTAAATAATGCTATCCAGCATAAATAAAATGACTCTGAAGTGAAGAAACAAACTGGATAAAATGAAGGTAAAAAATTTCTTGAAATACTCAATACTTATATGTGCATATAAAAAACAAAAACAAAATGTCTTTCTTAAAATAAATTATGAAAAATTATAGCTATGTGAAAATACATTTTATTAGTGATAAATTATAAATACTAAAAATATCTATAATCAAAAGGCATTTTATTTAATACAAATATATGTTTATAAAAGACATAATGAAATGTTTTTTTTAAAAAGAATTATGAATAAATGTAGTAATGAAAAACTATGTTTTATTAGTGATAAATTATAAATACTAAAAATATCTGTAATCAAAAAGCATTTTATTTAATACGTGTATGTGTTTATAAAAGAAAAAACAAAACATCTTTCTTAAGGAAAATTATGAATAAATGTAGCTATGTGAAAATATGTTTTATTAGTGATAAATTATAAATGAAACTGCTGATCAACTTATATGTAGAAACATAGATCTGTGGCATACCAAACAACAATATATATGCTATATATTAGAATAACAAAATAAAAAATTACAAATGCTTACATGCATATTGATTGTATATGAATATAAAATATAACTATAAAAGGCTAAATTATAAATGAAACTGCTGATCAACTTCTATCTAGAAGCAAACATCTGTGGCAGACCAAACAACAATATATATGCTATAATAGAATAACTAAATAAAAATTACAAATGCTCACATGCATATTGATTGTATATGGATATTACATATAACTATAATTGGCTAAATTATAAATGAAACTTCTGATCAACTTCTATCTAGAAGCATACATCTGTGGCAGACCAAACAATATTTATGCTATATGTTAAAATAACTAAATAAAAATTACAAATGCTCACATGCATATTGATTGTATATAAATAAAATAATGAAACTTATGCACATAAGTGAACTTTTACACTTGACTCTATTATGAATAATCCACAAACATGGAATTGCTTACATTACCAGTTTACATACACATGATAAATTTAAAAATAATGAAGTACTATATGAGATAGAATATGCTTACATGCATATTGATTGTATATAAATAAAATAATGAAACTTATGCGCACAAATGTACATTTATACTTGACTGAATTATACAACCTTCACAAATCTGGAATTGCTCATCTTACCAATTTACCTACCTAAAAAGGATATACATATATGGAACGAATAGTTAAAAATAATTCATGCACTATTGGTAGATGTCTACTTGATAAAAGATCCTTTAAATTCTTTACCCAAGATAATTTAAAATGAGCCTTCATTTGAAATGAAGAATCAAAAGGATCAACTTTATTAGAAGGACTTGCAATTTAACTGTGGTTAAATAAAATTGTTGTTACTTAAAATTAATTTTCATTATCCAGTTGTTCAGTTCTATTTTTGTTGCACCACTTATAATTTATTGCACTTGTTCACGAGAATTTCATGCCACCTGAGCTACATCTGGCATTACTAGACCTAGGTAAGTCAGGCTGTAGTGAGATGGAACTCTAGTAGTGCCATTTGGAAAACCAAACACAGAAATGTCTAGATGAGCAGAAAATATTGTTGTAGGTGGGGGACAACATCTGCATTAGAGAATGAAAAATCAATAGTTCCTTCCTGCAACATGCTGATCGGGAAATTGTTATAACCAAGGTAAAATATAAACCTTATTTATTAATTAACCAAATGATACAGGCTATCAGAGTTTCATTTATTCCATCTAACAAAATATAATTTCAATTTGATCTCTTCCATCATCGATTTACTCTCTATAATAGCTCAATATTATTCGGACCGAATAGAAAAGCATAACACTAAAAAACTCTATTGTTCAGCACATCTTAATCTAGATAGCTGAATTAATGTTGACCTAGGAATATAAAATCAGATCTCATGGAATCTAAAACACAGTTAGACTAAAGAACTATTTTAGCCAGTAGTTTATAACTCTAAATTATAATAAAATATAATGAAATAAATTGAATAATGTTTACTGGCTAGCAATTAGATAATGAAAGAAATAGAGTATCTTTTAATTTCACATCACTATCTAAATAATACACTAACTAAATGACACTTTTATAAGTTTATCAAGTGGTAAAATTTTTCATGTATTGTTTGGATCTAAAAATCAGACCTTAGCATATTTGATATCAAAGCCATAAAATAATATACATATTTTTGTAATAGATGTATGAAATGTGGAGATGTGGAAACCAGAATTTGAATGCACATAAGAACTGGAAACCAGAATTTGAATGCACATAAGAACAACTCAAGACACAGTTTTGAATAATAAACAAAGCTTTTATTTACACTTAAGGGTTAGGTAAATGTAATTAATTCAGAATAAAACTTTTATCTTAATTTTAAAATTTACAAACAAATCCATTAATTGAAATTTAGGATTATTCCCATTACATATTACATAAATTATTATTGACACATTTATAAACATAAATTAGCAAACAAATTATACCTTAATACTCTGACTTTGAATATCCAGACTATCTAAATACTTTTTTTTATTATCAAAATACAACACTGAATAAATAATACATTATATTATTGGGCACAATATACACTTTTGAGAGGATATACTATCAATTGTTGGGATAAAGCACATTAATACACTTGGCTATCAAGAGAGCAGCTTTAAATAATCTTAATTAAATGGTCACTTTAAATAACTACACTTTTCAGACATAGCAATAAAATCATATTCATTCTGATGATTTTGATGATATCTAATATGTGACAAATTAATATGAGATGTTTCAAAACATTTACTTCCTATTTTAAGTTTAACAATATTATATTTTATATACGCGATATTATTTACATTATGCGTGTGTGTCATACCTTAAACAGTAATAAAAGAAAACAATCTTTTCTACACATTATCAATTTATTCAGGAATTATTAAATAATTATTTAATTTCAGACAATGTCATAGACCAACCAGCAAACAGAACACTATATCTATTCTAATATTCAATAAACAAGTTAAATTAACTATTTATCCGACCACTGACTGAATTACACAGAGCTATATTTTTATGATAATGCAAACTAGACGTTCAAGAGGGATCCCAGCACACGAGGAGCGAATAAACTCTTTAACTAATACATCAACAATAACTTATATACATCTGAAATACACTATTGGTGGAATTTTTCGCATCACCAAACAAACAATGGGAAAATGTCACTTGACTTCATAAATATCATTTCATAATACGTACGTATACAATCTAAAATAGGCTCTACTCATGGCAAAATACTTAAAAATTATACTAAGGGGGGAAATCTTTCATCCCTACAAACATAGAATGTATCAAAAATAATTTCCTTTTTCACGGCTCTTCTTCATATCTAGCATTATACGTTTGCAGATAAATACACACAGATAAAGCAATCATCCTTTCAATTCTTTAGAATATGACAACATCCGAAATTTATATTAAGAAATAGCTATAAAGCTAAATGTTTACTAAGTAAATATAATAATTGCACAAAATAGACAAACACATGGATAAATAAGCGTATGAAAAACAATTCTAAATTATATAATATGCGAAAGTTACGACAGATAAATAACCTATTAAAATATAAACTTTTAGCTTAAATTAGACATTCAATTGTTTCAAATTTAAATAATATTAATTATTATGAACAAGTTTTTTATACTTTAAACAGCGATAATCTAATAAATTAGGTTTTATTACCTCTAACACAATATTCTTTTTTATTATTCTCTAGCTACTCTTGAAATTAATTCTCACTTCAAGATAAAAGAGAGATATATAAGATTACATCATTATCTTTAACAATATACCCAAAAATATATATGTTTCACTTTCAAATAAAAGAAAACAAATCATATTTAAGCAATAAGATTTTACCAACATATTCCCCAATTTGTAAACATGCTTCTCTGTGATGGTCTAGAGGTTCATAAACTAGCATAAGTATATAAGCAACATATAATACTAAATCTGTCTAACTATCTATGATATATACCATTAACAATAAATAAAAAAAAATAAAAGTCACTCTTCTTTTAAACTTGAGAAAAAAAAATTCACTTGCAAAGTTCCTTTCCAAGCTTACTAAATGATACGGGATGAATCCCAAAATGAGTGTGTGTTTAATACGAATATGAAACAAAATAAATTCTTGTAGGATAAAACAGTTATAATTCACAATTAATTTAGTAAATCTCAATGTTCTTTAGCCAAAAGCTAACAGAGTTTACTTATATATCACATGCAACCATAAATGTTTATAGTAATTAATATGTGGAAAGACAGTTTCAGCTATTAATTGGTATACTCTGTTATTTATTTTTAAGCACTTCTGGGGTATTTAATTCAATGATAACTTAACATATTTTTTCTGCAGAAAATATTCACTTTCATAATTTATAGATTGGCATTTGCATTATTAACTTCAATAGGTTTCTGATAATTGTCCTCATGAAATTTGTATTTCCTTAAACATTAACACATTTTTTTCTGTAATATATCCGTATATCAAAGAGAACAAAAATATGTAATATTAAAGACCGTCTATTCGATTTAGGCATCTATATTTGATAAGTAGTAGCAATTAATTATTCTGGTTAAGTCATATCTTTATTTCTTTAATAAAACACATATATTAATTTAGAAGCATAAACAAAAAAAAAAGTTAGCATTCCGTAATAACTATTAAATAGCAAACATATAATCAAGTACACGTAGCCTTTCAAATTTTAACTTCACTTTTGTATACGTAAAATATAAGTTAAACAGAGAGCTTATCAAGGTAAATTTTCTTAAAAAAGTCTGCATATGCTTCCAGACGAAGAAACATTATAGCGTTCACACATTGTAAGTAATAAATTATAAATGTTCATGCATATTAGTATTCTTTTTAACAGAGACAAATAAGAGTAAATAAGATAACATAAGTTTAACAGTACAGAAGCACATCTTTAAACAAAATAAAAGTGTTAATTTAAATGTTTTAATTAGACAAAAGAAATGAAACCGACACCTTCCTTATATTTTATTCAGCCATTCTCCTATAAAGCTTTAATGTCTGAAGTTCCTATAATGAGATTTATGAAAAGGCTATTTGGAAGTTTCACTTTAAACTATTTTGGAAGAGAGACAAACGATAGCAGCGGAAATGAAAAGTACACTTGTTGACATTACAAAAGATAATCTTTTTTTTTCTATTACCAGCTATCATTTACAAAAAATTATCTCCCCCACCAATCAAAAAGGTCACCTGATCATCCAAAGCTCAACTCCCATGTTTTTGCACTTGATAAATTAATTAATATTCAAGAAATGTTTTCTTTAAAAAAATATTTTGACTTTCACAATTAAATCAAGTCAAATAAAACAAAAAAATAACTTTTTACAAACTTAAAACAAATGAATATTAATTAGCTATTAAATAAAATGGTTTATAATATTATTTAAATTGGTCAAATAATTTACTAATTCAACTATCCATTATCACTTAAGAAAATATATTTTTGCAAAATTACCAAAGATAATGACTGTAATTTAAATGTTTTATTATAAATGTAATATGGTTTATTGTAATTAAAATATGAAATGAAAATGAGATGATGATGCATTCATACATATACACTGCTATGTGAATATTAAATTATTCTAACTAAAACATACTTGATATCGCTATGGTTTAAAACTGACAATAATATTATTAGTAAAAGGGATGGGTGTCAATGAATAATAAATCAGAAAACCATTTAACAAACACCAACACTATCTTATAAATAAATAAAACAACTTCGCATTAATCTAAATATTATAACAACACTTTCTGTAATAATCCACCACCCCCCTTCCTTGCATTAAACACTTTACCAAATATAATAATAACAATAAATGCTTGAAAAATTACTAACCCACAGTTGGCTCACATATAAATTTTTGAAACATTAATAAAAAAAATTTACAATTTCAAGGCTATTTCATTTTTTTACTACAATGCAGTTATTCACTACTGATGCAACACATTTTAATACTTGTGTCCATAATTATTGAGTCCATAATTGAAAATACAAGCTTAACTATCTATTACCTAAATTTACATTATAAATTAATTTGATTTGGTTGGTAAGGGAAAACGAATATTAAATTGTAAGCTATCCTTACACTATCTTTTATTCTGTAATTCATGTATGCAATATTACTTCTATAAGCATCTGCTTTATTCTTTTCAAATTAAACATATAATAATATATTCACAAATCATCTTAATTCTAAACCTTAATTACACATAGAATAATTTATTTATTTTTATAATCTTACCATACATATTTATATATTTGTATCTAAAAACCTTAACAATAAAATCAGAGATTAAAAATATTTTCTTTTTTTTTATTTAAAAAAAAAAACAATTCATTCCAGCTCCTTGCACAGTATCACAACAGTAACAAACACTAATTAAGCTTCTATGTGAGTTGTTGATTCTTCATTCTTTTTTCTAGAAAAGCACACATGAATTTAAGTAAACATTTTAAATATAAAAAACATGATCATAAACAATGACTTGTTGAATGTTTTTGAGCTCATTGTATTCATATCTAATCTTTAAAACTTGATATATTTAAATATGAAATGTGCATTAATATTTTGGAATAATATAATAATATTTAAATTGTTTATGGAATAATACATATGCTTTTTATATTAATATTTTCCAAATTAAATTTAGCACATATAAAGTCAGATTATAGGGAAACTTCACTTCAACTTTTCCTTATTTATTTACACTATTAGTTTCATATCTTTGAAATACAAATGGATAAATTAATTCAAAATTATATTACTATAATATATATATATATATATATATATATAATGTCTTTTAATTAAAAAACAATATTGTAATTATAATTGAAATAATAAATTTAATGGTTTACAACTATTACAAATCATTTTTAAATCTGCAGAAGTACTTTTGGTTAATTTCTTAAACCTGCCTCAACTGCCATTAAATTCAAAAAAAAAAAAAAATGGAAGCAAACGTAATCAATTCAAATCCCATGAATCTCATATTTTAATGTTAACAGCTTGTCGATTTATTACATGCATTTTATTCATGTTTATAAAAATTGCCTCTTTAATTTTTCTTTTACTATGGTTTCTCTCTTCATGAAGAATTTTCACAATTTCAAAATCAAATTTAAATTTATATTTACATGTTTTTTCATGATCAAAGGAAACTGAAAAAGACATTAAATAACTATTACTTTTACTTTTCACATGCTTATATAACAATTCATGCTACCTCAATTTCTTCTCAATATTGCACCTAGATTCACCTATATATGATAGCATACAATTACAAAAAAATGATCATGAAAAATCATGTAAATATAAATTTAAATTTGATTTTGAAAATGTGAAAATTCTTCATGAAGAGAGAAACCATAGTAAAAGAAAAAATAAAGAGGCAATTTTTATAAACAGGAATCAAATTTATTTAATAAATCAAAATGCTGCTAACATTAAAATATGAGATTCATCGAATTTGAATTGACGATCTTTGCTTTCACTTTTTTTTTAATTTAATGGCAGTTGAGGCAGGTTTAAGAAAATAACTGAAAGTACGTTTGCAGATTTAAAGATTGTTTGTAATAGTCAGTAAACCATTAAATTTATTATTTCAATATATATATATATATATATATATATATATATATATATATATATATATATATATATATATATATATATATATATATATATAATTTTAATACTTATTAGTCATTATAAAAGTTCAAAAGATTTTCTTGTTAACTTATTATCCTTTCAGCAATTTTCTTATTAAAAGATAATTCTATTTTCTAGGATAAAAAATATTGTTCATTTTTATTAATCTTTATCTCATATAAAAACACAATAATTATATGTTCTGAAATAAAACTGTTTTATAATTAATCAATCATATAATAAATATTGTTTCTAATTTGCAAAGTTAAATATAATATGTAAATTATTTTAATTTCACAAAGAATTTTTTCAACTACAATTATAACCTATCACTAAGTTATGACTTTAAAATTCTATAAGTTTTTGGAATATAGATGTTAATAAAATTGCAATTCCTGAAGTGTTTACTGCAATTTCTAAACTTAAATCGAAATCTTCTATGGGATATGATAATATTCCTAATTTTATTATCAAGGGTTGTGCTGAATGTTTGGTAGCACCATTGCATTATATTATTAATTTATCAATTGAGAAAACTATTATTCCTGATATATTTAAGATAGCTAAAATTATACCAATTTTTAAAAAAGGGGGATAGATCTGATTCGGGTAATTATAGACCTATTTCAATTCTGTCACCTTTTGCTAGAATTTATGAAAGGTGTATTTATAGTAATATTATTGTAGATATGATTAAGGTATTACCTAGTTATCAGCATGGTTTTTTACCTGGTAGATGTGCTGAAACTAATTTAATGGTGATATCTGATCATATTGCTCATGCCTTATCTGATCAGAAGCAATTAGATGTTGTATATTTTGATATGACTCAGGCATTTGACAAAGTTTCATATATTAGACTTTTGTATAAACTTAAAATGTTGGGTGTTAGTCCTCATTTAGTTGAGTGGTTTTCCAATTATTTGAGGGGTCGAAAATCTTATGTACATATGGATAAAACTAATTCTCTTTTTTTTGATAATATGATAGGTGTTCCTCAGGGTGGAATATTAGCACCATTGCTTTTTAATGTTTATATGTGTGATCTTGATCATAGCTAAAAAAATAGTATGATACTTACTTATGCTGATGATTGTAAGTTATTTAAAAGAATTATTACTTATAGTGATCATATTGAGGTTCAAAAGGATATAGATAGTTTTATTATATGGTGTAGGTATAACAACATGGAGATTAACATTAATAAAACATGCATTGTTTCCTATACTAATGAAACTGAAAAATCTGTTTATCAATATAAAATTGAGAATGGTGTTATTAAATATAAAGAGACTGTGTCTGATTTAGGAATTATATTTTGTAGCAATTTTACTTTTAATGCACATATTAAATGTATTATTAATAAAGCATACAGAAAGATGGGCTGTATTTTGAGATATGGGAGAGATTTATCTATTTCCATAAAATATAGGTTACTTTTTTCTCTTGTTGTTACAGTTTTAGAATATAATTCTTGTATATGGAACTTCAATCTGATTAATATTCAGTTTAAAATATATAATATTGAAAAAAGATTTAATAAATTAATAATGGGTGAATGTCAAACTGTCAAAACAGTATTGAAAGAAAGGAGAATGTTGAAGGATATGATATTACTGAAAAAGTTGATTGATGGGAAAATTGATGTCAGTAACTGTATATCAAAAATAGAATTGAAAGTACCTTGTCGCTTATTAAGAGAAATGCAAACTTTCAAGATTAGTATATGTAAAAATACTTTCTTTGGTAAATCAGTTATTAATAGATTGCAAATGGTATATAATCTAACTTTTAATAATATTGATATTTTTTGCGATCAATTTGTGATGAATGTTAAAAAACAACTAAATGTATAGTTATGAACATATATGTATATATAATTTTATGTATTTAGCTTGTATTTGATTATAATTGTTTTTTGTTTTTTTTTTAAATTTTAATTATTATCATTGTTATTATTATTATTTTTTTTTTATTGTGTATTTCTGTTAAAGTGTAAATGTTGAAATGCACATAATAAATGGATATTGAATTAATTTTATAAGTTGATAAAAACTATCACTATATAGTATATAAAAGTTTCTCTGAAAATATAACTTAAAAATGAAATTAAATAACATTGTAGAGATAACTAAATGTTCTCTTACATGACAGTAGCTGTACCCTCTACATAATTGCAATTTATCCTGTTTTCTATTATTTCTCAAATGATAATAAACCTAATGGTTCCTTTAAAATTCCACTAGTTGACATTATAATTATAATTTAACATCTAAGACTCTAATTATGTCATTGAAAAAAAACTTGTGTTTGTTTTACTCCATTGCTTTTAAATACTGCTCTTAAAATATAATACTTCACTATTCAGCATCTTATTAATCACCTGAACTTATGTAAAAAAGAAAATATGAGAATAATGATATAAGTTTTAAACAATTTAGTGAAACAGATGTTTATTTTTACTTTAATGAATTTCTTTTTCAAGTTTATCTGCTATTTACTTTATATACTGTAGACAGTGTGCAGTCAGACCATTATTTAAATCAAGTTTATTGGTCAATGACTCTAAAACAAATAAGAATATTTATTTATAATTATCCTTTGTCTATACAATTTAAAATAAATAAAATTAATAGATATTTAAAAACTTTTCACTTTGAATAACTTTTAAATTTAAATTATAAATATATTTGTAATTTTAATAGATTGTAATAGTAATTAATTTTAAATAAGATATTTATTTAAAATGTATTTGTGGAATATATTATTATTATTAAATTATTATTATTATTATTATTATTATTATTATTATTATTATTATTATTATTATTATTATTATTATTATTATTATTATTATTATTATTATTATTATTATTATTATTATTATTATTATTATTATTATGATTATTATTATTATTATTATTATTATTATTATTATTATTATTATTTAGGACGTGGATAAATATATGAAAGAATATCATGAAGTAGGTATATATTTTTCTTATTATTTTTGTTTAACCACAAATCTATATGTCTAGCTATGTTTTGCTGTTATTGTCATATTTTATCTGTTTGGCACAATATTACTGTGTTGTCATTATATGAGGTAGTAGGATTGTCTCTGTTTAATTTTTTTATCATCCCAGTGAGCTTTTGTGTGTTTTAAGTGATATTTGGCATAGAATGCTATATTTGAACAATCCCTTTTTGATTGTTTACTCTTGTGTGTTAAAGGTTACATTATTAATTTTAAGCTAAAAAAACAATAAAAAGGTGTTACGGATTTATGAATAATGTGTACACTACATATAAGAATGTGCTAATTAGATAAAGATTATTGTGTCTATTTGTTAAGTTTATATATATATATATATATATATATATATATATATATATATATATATATATATATATATATATATATATATATATATATATATATATATATATATATAATTGAAATAATAAATTTAATGGTTTACAAATGATTACAAACAATCCTTAAACCCACAGAAGTACTTTGGGTTAATTTCTTAAACCTGCTTCATCTGCAATTAGTTTCTTAAACCTATCTCAACTGCCATTAAATTAATTTAATGGCAGTTGAGGCAGGTTTAAAAAATTAACCGAAAGTACCTCTGCAGATTTAAGGATTGTTTGTAATCATTTGTAAACCTTTAAATTTATTATTTCTATTGTAATTACAATTTTGTTTTTAATTAACGGACATTTATATATATATATATATGAAAAACAAAAACAAGTTACTCACGTAACCTGCTATCACTTGTTATTTATGTTCAAAAGATGGCGCTTTACCAAAACCACCGAACAAGTGTAAAATTTGTTTACATAAACGAAAAAAGAGTCAGAATTAACTACCTCTTTCATTTGCTCACCCCCAGATCAGCTGATTTCAAGCTGGTTTGCTCTCATCAGTGAGGGATAGAGTATAGAAACTAGATCTAAACACTGACTCTCAAGTGTTTATGCAAAATGTTTCTATCAGATTGCAAGCGTGAATTTTTCAGACCGGTAAAGTCTTCAAACTCAGCCTAGCAAGCCAGATATTTATATGGGTCTGATCTCAGTTCAGTATCACCATATAATCAAAGTCTCTGCAATATATATCATTGCAAGAAAACTTTAAAGGTACATTTATGAAAAACAAAAACAAGTTACTCACGTAACCTGCTATCACTTGTTATTTATGTTCAAAAGATGGCGCTTTACCAAAACCACCGAACAAGTGTAAAATTTGTTTACATAAACGAAAAAAGACTCAGAATTAACTACCTCTTTCATTTGCTCACCCCCAGATCAGCTGTTTTCAAGCTGGTTTGCTCTCGTCAGTGAGGGATAGAGTATAGAAACTAGATCTAAACACTGACTCTCAAGTGTTTATGCAAAACGTTTCTATCAGATTACAAGCATGAATTTTTCAGACCGGTAAAGTCTTCAAACTCAGCCTAGCAAGCCAGATATTTATATGGGTCTGACCTCAGTTCAGTATCACCATATAATCAAAGTCTCTGCAATATATATCATTGCAAGAAAACTTTAAAGGTACATTTATGAAAAACAAAAACAAGTTACATACCTGCTATAACTTGTTATTTATGTTCAAAAGATGGTGCTTTACCAAAACCACCAAACAAGTGTAAAATTTGTTTACATAAACGAAAAAAGAGTCAGAATTAACTACCTCTTTCATTTGCTCACCCCCAGATCAGCTGATTCAAAGCTAGTTTGCTCTTGTAAGTGAGGGATAGAGTATAGAAACTAGATCTAAACACTGACTCTCAAGTGTTTATGCAAAACGTTTCTATCAGATTGCAAGCGTGAATTTTTCAGACCGGTAAAGTCTTCAAACTCAGCCTCTTTTGAACATAAATAACAAGTGATAGAAGGTTACGTAACTTGTTTTTGTTTTTCATAAATGTACCTTTAAAGTTTTCTTGCAATGATATATATTGCAGAGACTTTGATTATATGGTGATACTGAACTGAGATCAGACCCATATAAATATCTGGCTTGCTAGGATGAGTTTGAAGACTTTACCGGTCTGAAAAATTCACGCTTGCAATCTGATAGAAACGTTTTGCATAAACACTTGAGATTCAGTGTTTAGATCTAGTTTCTATACTCTATCCCTCACTGACGAGAGCAAACCAGCTTGAAATCAGCTGATCTGGGGGTGAGCAAATGAAAGAGGTAGTTAATTCTGACTCCTTTTTCGTTTATGTAAACAAATTTTGCACTTGTTCGGTGGTTTTGGTAAAGCGCCATCTTTTGAACATAAATAACAAGTGATAGCAGGTTACGTGAGTAAGTTGTTTTTGTTTTTCATAAATGTACCTTTAAAGTTTTCTTGCAATGATATATATTGCAGAGACTTTGATTATATGGTGATACTGAACTGAGATCAGACCCATATAAATATCTGGCTTGCTAGGCTGAGTTTGAAGACTTTACCGGTCTGAAAAATTCATGCTTGCAATCTGATAGAAACGTTTTGCATAAACACTTGAGAGTCAGTGTTTAGATCTAGTTTTTATACTCTATCCCTCACTGACGAGAGCAAACCAGCTTGAAATCAGCTGATCTGGGGGTGAGCAAATGAAAGAGGTAGTTAATTCAGACTCTTTTTTCGTTTATGTAAACAAATTTTACACTTGTTCGGTGGTTTTGGTAAAGCGCCATCTTTTGAACATAAATAACAAGTGATAGCAGGTTACGTGAGTAACTTGTTTTTGTTTTTCATAAATGTACCTTTAAAGTTTTCTTGCAATGATATATATTGCAGAGACTTTGATTATATGGTGATACTGAACTGAGATCAGACCCATATAAATATCTGGCTTGCTAGGCTGAGTTTGAAGACTTTACCGGTCTGAAAAATTCATGCTTGCAATCTGATAGAAACGTTTTGCATAAACACTTGAGAGTCAGTGTTTAGATCTAGTTTCTATACTCTATCCCTCACTGACGAGAGCAAACCAGCTTGAAATCAGCTGATCTGGGGGTGAGCAAATGAAAGAGGTAGTTAATTCTGACTCTTTTTTCGTTTATGTAAACAAATTTTACACTTGTTCGGTGGTTTTGGTAAAGCGCCATCTTTTAAACATAAATAACAAGTGATAGCAGGTTACGTGAGTAACTTGTTTTTGTTTTTCATAAATGTACCTTTAAAGTTTTCTTGCAATGATATATATTGCAGAGACTTTGACTATATGGTGATACTGAACTGAGATCAGACCCATATAAATATCTGGCTTGCTAGGCTGAGTTTGAAGACTTTACCGGTCTGAAAAATTCACGCTTGCAATCTGATAGAAACGTTTTGCATATACACTTGAGAGTCAGTGTTTAGATCTACTGTCTATACTCTATCCCTCACTGACAAGAGCAAACCAGCTTGAAATCAGCTGATCTGGGGGTGAGCAAATGAAAGAGGTAGTTAATTCTGACTCTTTTTTCGTTTATGTAAACAAATTTTACACTTGTTCAGTGGTTTTGGTAAAGCGCCATCTTTTGAACATAAATAACAAGTGATAGCAGGTTACATGAGTAACTTGTTTTTGTTTTTCATAAATGTACCTTTAAAGTTTTCTTGCAATGGTATATATTGCAGAGACTTTGATTATATGGTGATAGTGAACTGAGATCAGACCCATATAAACATCTGGCTTGCTAGGCTGAGTTTGAAGACTTTACCGATCTGAAAAATTCATGCTTGCAATCTGATAGAAACGTTTTGCATAAACACTTGAGAGTCAGTGTTTAGATCTAGTTTCTATACTCTATCCCTCACTGACGAAAGCAAACCATCTTGAAATCAGCTGATCTGGGGGTGAGCAAATGAAAGAGGTAGTTAATCCTGACTCTTTTTTCATTTATGTAAACAAATTTTACACTTGTTCGGTGGTTTTGGTAAAGCGCCATCTTTTGAACATAAATAACAAGTGATAGCAGGTTATGTGAGTAACTTGTTTTTGTTTTTCATAAATGTACCTTTAAAGTTTTCTTGCAATGATATATATTGCAGAGACTTTGATTATATGGTGATACTGAACTGAGATCAGACCCATATAAATATCTAGCTTGCTAGGTTGAGTTTGAAGACTTTACCGGTCTGAAAAATTCACGCTTGCAATCTGATAGAAACGTTTTGCATAAACACTTGAGAGTCAGTGTTTAGATCTAGTTTCTATACTCTATCCATCACTGATGAGAGCAAACCAGCTTGAAATCAGCTGATCTGGGGGTGAGCAAATGAAAGAGGTAGTTAATTCTGACTCTTTTTTCGTTTATGTAAACAAATTTTACACTTGTTCGGTGGTTTTGGTAAAGCACCATCTTTTGAACACACACATATATATATATATATATATATATATATATATATATATATATATATATATATATATATATATATATATATATATAGTAATGTCAACTTTATTTCTGTACAATCTTTTAACTTATGTAACCTCAACAAACTCTCATTTATTTATTAACTTCACTTTACATGAACCAAACTTGACTCTTTATGAGTTTAACCTTAATTTTATTTCATTTCATTTATTTCAAGTAGCTTGATTGAATCTAATATTAATCTTAGGATCAAACAAAAATGGTTAGTGTGTTTATCTAGTAATATTAATAATAAGATTAAGTATACCCGGGTGCCAAAATGCAAATATAAATCATAATGCCCACCAGAAATCATCATCATCATCATCCACACTTATGACTACATTAGATAATGGAGAAAGTAATTAAATTGCCTCTTTAAAAAAATAATGTTGAGAAAACCGTTCAATTTATTGTGGTCTTAATTTCAAACCTAGCATTAATTATGCAAATGTTTCATGACAAAATGTATTGCTAAATGAATATTAATGAGACAACTTTCTTCCACAACTTTAACATAAACATCTGATCTTGAGTGGTAATATATATTTCTAATTTATTCATGACTGGAACTAAATCAGTAATCGATGCAGAGAACTCATAATTTATGCTTATAATATAAAATTATTTTATTTAATATAGGATAAAATTATTATCAATAAATCCTTCGCATTTAATTCCATTACTTTATTTGTCATTCTCAGGATCTACCACTTTCAATAGCTACAATTATATAACACATAATGTATGTGTTATGTTCTCTAATCTGATAACCCTTAATCCTATTTTTTCAAACACACATATTACTCTTTCAATCAACTATCAATTTATGGTCATTATTACAATAAAATATTTTCAATGTTATTATCAATGCTACTTGACTTCTAAACATGCTCTTAGATTAATAATCAAAGTGTTCTTTCTCAAGGTCTAGATCTGCCGAGAGGTGTAACTATTATTAACTGATTACATTGCAATGGATATGATCCCAAAACTGTTGTTAAATTAAATTTTAATGTGAATTTACCAATCGGAATCATATTGAACACCAAAAGCAGGAAAGGGATATTATGTCTGCTACCAATATTCATAACATTGCAACGAACAAATGATTAAATTTAATAAACTTAAAGTAACTATTCCCTGTCATTTTATTCTAATTTATATCATCTGTTTGCCCAAATTTAATTAATAATTTTAGATCTATTATATTTTGCCAAAGTAAACTATGGAAGCAAAACATGGACATTAATCATATAAATCGATCAAAAATTACTTATGTAAGTGAAATATGGAAATAAATCATAAAAATAGATTATGCAAATCAACGATGAAAGTAATTATGTAAAAATGAATTATGTGAATCGAATATGGAAATAATCAATATAAAATGAATACTAATGGGGGAAAAGAGGGATTCATTCATATATTCAACCAAAAATTTTTTTTTTGGGAGAGAGGAGGAAAAAAATAAAAAAAAAAGTTTATGAAAATTAGTTAGAAAAAAAATTTATGAAAAAATGAATTTTGTGAATCGAGTATGGAAATAATATAAAGTGAATACTGTAAATCAATCATGGAATCAATCAATATTAAAAATGAATAATTTAAATTTAAATATGATCTAATATTAGTTTTAAATATAGGTGCTGGATGTAGATTCTGCAGATATTTTAAATATTAAAACACAAGATGCAATATAATTTCATACCAATAACAAATCTTTATTACAACCAACAACAACAACAACAACAACAATAATAATAATAATAATAATAATAATAATAATAATAATAATACTACTACTAATAATAATAATAATAATAATAATACTACTACTACTACTACTACTAATAATAATAATAATAATAATAATAATAATAATCATAATAATAATAATAACAACACAACAACACACTTATGTATAATGTCATTACACTCAAGTATTATATGATATGAGTTTTACTAAAGAATAATACAGATGACATGAATACATATTCAAATTTACTAAATTTAAAAAGAACTCATTCATTTTTTTTCACCTATATTATTATAAATTTTAAATGTTTTTTTTAGGAATCAGAATTTCTTATTTACTTATATAAAAATGCTTTTTTAACTTTGAAAAAAAACCTATAAATTCCTGCTCCCCCTTTCATTGCACTCATTATCAATTTTAATTATTCTAACAGGCAATAATAAATAATTATTAATTTTAATTACTTCAATATATCTTTTAGATTTCTTATGAATAGGATGATGTGACATGAAAAATCTCTCAATAGGCCTGCAAATGGTTTAAATTTAAAACCATAATTTTATGTTCATGCATTCAAATATTTATGCTTTTTGACCATATATATTTTGATAGGTCAGCATGTTGCCCCAGCTTGACGATATTTAATTTACCATCCTTCACAAAAATCTACTATAGATTGATTTGCTTCCAAATAAAATCCCTGTCACCTCTTCATCAACACACATACATCTGACTGAAATCCTCATTATGTCAAAGCAACTTTTATCCTATCCTACACAAGAAAACACTCTACATATTTCATATCACCATGCAGTATTTTATAATGTGCACACATCAGCATCTTAATAAAAGAAATTAAATAAAATAACAAAAAATGACTCCGAACTCTGCATGTCTGCATTAGCCAGAGAGAGGTCTTCTCTGAGACCTAGAATCATGTGAAAGAACTCTTGTCTATGCACTTACTCTATATAGGCATGCACAATATTTTCTAATACTTGAACAATAACTCTATTAATAATTCCCTACCTTGATAAAAATAAATGAAGTGGGAACTGATTCTCATCTCCTACTGCCATAGTAATTAAATTATGGGATAGTTATTTTCTATGTATGAGGTGGTAAGATAACTCTACCTCAGTAATAGCAAGCATATAGCTTTAAATATGCACACACATACATCAATTACAGTACAGATATAAATGACAAAAAGTCTGACCAGATCATATATCAAAACTATGAATTATCTCAATTTTAAACTGTCAAGCCCACAGCAACATCCACCCAATATATATATATATATATAAGCATTTTAGCACTTCGATTTAGACTTCGTCATCATTATATCTTAACATTTTTTAAACCTTCTTATTTTTACTTCAGTGGGATCAATATCATTTTTCCTTCTTTTAAACATTTTTAAAACATTTTTAAAAAATCTAAATTAATATAATCATTAAAGTTTCTATAAAACATGCTACATATTATATATGTAAAGCAAAATAAATAATAAATATTAAACATTACAATTGTCTACTTCCATTGACTTTTTCATTTGAGCCCAAATTTGAAGACGATGTTATTGTATAACAGTTAATTATTATTTAGTTCATTTTATTTTGGAAATAGCTATATACAAGCACATACTGAGAATCATATACTGTATTTTATCAAGCTGTATATCAAAATGTTCAGACAGTTCTTTTAATCAAGATGTAGATACACTGATAATTAAAAATAAATTTAAAAGAGTTCTGCTGAATACTTTTCCATTTTGTTGAGGTTCTATCCTGAGTTTGAATTTATTTGTTTTTTCTTCCTTTTTTTCCATTTTAGGTTTAAAATACAGTCCAAACAATTTAATTTTGATTATTAAATATGAATTGGCTTTTAAACATTATATAAAAGTATCACTCTCTCTCTTTAAACTAATTTTTCCCAACCAAAAACAAATATTAATGTGCTGACTACAGATTCATTTCTTAAGAGCTATTTTGGTCATCATCAATTGACTTTAGTGAAAGAAAACATACACATATTATACATGAATTAGAAAATCATATTTTAGTTATAATTTTACACTTGTTAACATGTCAACTCTGAAAAAAACTGAAAAACCAGAGAAAATGTTCAGAGATAAAAACTGGTAATCTAGTTTTGAATTAGCAAGTTACTTCTGAATTAACCACCTCCCCCAATCTACTTTGCTCCTTTTATAAGAATAGGGGGCAAATCTGTCAGCCGGCCTTTATCTGACCTCTAATTAACCTCTGAGACCAACCATTTAAAGACCATTTGTTAACTGTTACTTTAATACCTTGCTTGTAGTTCCAATTTCACCATTTGGCTCAAACACATGGCTAGGTGTGTTATGAAAAACCCAATTAAAATACTATCTAAGATTGCTTGACAATTTTGCCAAAACAAATGTTACCTATATAACTTTTTATTTAAACTTACATTTTGGATCGGCAAGCAACAAATCAAACAAATTTATTTTTACACTATATTATGAAATAATATAGAACACTATATAAATTTCTATAAAGAAAAAAACATCAAATCCATATATCTGTATCACACACACATACATATGCACCACATTAAATAGAAAACTGCTTATTCAGATCACATGAGCATAAAATATCCACTATCATTTCCTATAATGACAAACAAAATATCCATTAGAATTTCTTATAATCACAAACCTATTGATAACAAATTCAATTAAAACTTTCACTAACTTTTTATTGACAATCATTAAAATTGATGATGTCTCTTTATTTTAGACATATAAATATTTATTTTTCAATTATTATATTTTTCAATTATTATATTGCACAAAAAACTATTCCCTTTTTATTAAATAATGCTAGCTATATTTTATACAAATACAAACTGTATCTCTATATATGTTAGATTTAAGCTATACAATTATTGATTTTTCCAAAAAAACTTTTTAACTTTTCTTACATTAAAAAAAAAAATGCCTATAAATAGTTCATTTTTTACAATTGGTTTATAAATGAAATAAACCAATGGTTACAATATATATATATATATATATATATATATATATATATATATATATATATATATATATATATATATATATATATATATATATATATATATCGATTGCAATATGCATATAAAGAAAGGTCTTAACAATTTAAATGGATCCAATCATTGGGAAAGCTAAATGTAATGGATAGTATAATCTAAATAAATAAAGATGAAATTTTCTCAATCATTGGGTGGCAAATGTAATAAATTATATCTACACACATGTGGTGAACCTAAGTACTCATGCAAAACACATTGTGTACTAAATGTTATGGATATCATTTATCTCAAATACTATGGATTAAATGTAATAAAAGCCCTTCACATATGAAAAGAAATAAATTAGCCCCAAATCATTGATGAATCAAAAGTAATGGATAGCTTTATCCAATTATATTTGGATAAATTATTTATCTTCCCTTCCAACTAGCTATACATGAAATAAATCAAAATCATACAGAGCAATAAAAGACTCATCATAATAATTTATACTCAGGGTTAATTTGATTAAATAACAAAATATATATTAGAAACAATGGGAATGTTATTGAGTCCAATATACACATTAAATAAATAAACTTATGTATTTCTAAATATTTCAACTAACACAGACTTGTATAAGTGACTTTAAAATTAAATAATAACTAAAATACAAAATTATTATTCATTATATTATGAATTTACTAAAATTCATAATGACTCTAGCACTAAAAAAAGAAGAATATAGTATTAATACATTTCCAAATAAAATACAAAATCATTGCTTTTAAAAACAAATGGTACATACTTTATTTCTAAATTATGGTTTGATTTTTAAATAGTATCTGTATTTTAAATATTTTTAAATATAAACAAAATACAAAAAAAATATTATATACTTGCAATAAGTATATATATTAATTAGACATATTTGTACACAATAAATATACATTAGTATAAACACAAACCAATATTTATATTTTCCATATATTCAACTTTTTAAAAAATTATAATTTAAATCAAATAAATATAGGTATATTGTGTACAATAAACATATGTATTGGTGTTTATGTTTTGCATAAGTGTAATTATATAAAGTTAAAATGAAAATAGCTAAATAAATAAGTAAATAATTGACTGGTAAAATATTGTAACATTAATAAAATCAATAATAGATATGCTTTCAGAGCTTGGTTAAACAATTGAATAACACTACATAAAAAAAATCATCAAAAATTCACTCTACTACAGTATAAAAGTTTTAAATATTGTACCCACATTTTAATCATGCTTACTACTACAGGCATTGAACACTCAAATTTTTTATCTATAAAGAGGCTCACTCAGGTCTATAAATATAATATCTAATTGGCTACTCAGCCAATTAGTTATAACTTATCACCTAATATAAATATGTGACTTACTTTATTTGTTAGTTTAATATACATAAACATACACACACAAAATAGATAATGACAATTTCTTACTGACAGATACAAAAATACTTATTCATGACATCAAATAATGGTTAATAAATCAATTCAATCCATGATCCCTAAGAGCACATTCAATTATCAAATAATAATAAAAAATATTAAAATAATTAAGATATATAAAAATAAAATTTTTGATAGTAAAATTTGTAAAGACAAATATAACTTATTAAAACAATTAATACCAACTCATATGCAATTTAAACTTATACCCTTTATTTTCAAATTTCAAATTCTTAATGTTGATTTTGACATGTATAAATTGTTTGTTTTATTAAACAAGACATGTTAAATAGAACATAATTATGCTTATAATTAATGTATCATTTTTTTTAAAATTCCAACTTTTTTCATTGTTTTATTTCTTTACTCTTTTCTTAACATTTCAATGCATTCTATCATAAACTGAATTTTGAAGAAAATATTACATTAAAGATAATTGTCACTTCCCAAATGTATGTAAATTTTACTTTCCAAGATTTTCTTCAATAAAAATTTTGATAGATTGAATTTGATATATTGACTGATTAATTCCAATTGCTTCCAAATTCTTATTAAATTTACAATTGTAGATCCCTAGATAGTTATCTTCAATGTTAAGCTCAAGACGTGATGTAAATTCATATATGTTGAGTTGTTGCTTGTTTTTTTTTTAAAAAATAAAACTAGGATAAAAAACACAAGAAAGGTTCTGTTATCCCTTGACTATGATATATATATATATATACCCAATCATAGTATCATCAACAATGGTTGGGTAAATAATATATATATATATATATATATATATATTATTTACCCAACCATTGTTGATGTATTTACATACAGTAGTTTATCCAATTATTGTAAAAAATAAAGATAATGATTATACAACGTACAATTAGTTTTTCTCATTCAGTTTTTTTAAATAATGGTGATTTTCTTCTGTTGTTTTTTTTCACATGCAACACTACATGCAGTCCTGACATTTATGTAAACAAACTTACAACTTACGCTTCACAGTGTACTTAAAATAAAATAATCTTTTTTATAATTAACATTTTTATATGTTTTTATTCATTAAATTGATATACAGACATTAATTAGAATATGTCATTAATACCATTTAAAATCTCAGCATCAAAAAAAAAAAAATAATAATAATAATAATAATAACAATAATAATAATTAAAGTCATGTACCATCAATGAATAAACAAAATAGTAAATAGAAACAACAATAATTGTAACTAACAATCATAAACAATAATAGCACTCAAGATATAAAAATCAAATCAAAGAGATTTTTTAAATCAAAAAATAACACTTTATTAAAATAAATGTGGATTTGTTGATCTTTTACAATATATATATATATATATATATATATCGATATATAATATATATATATATATATATATATATATATATTATAAATCGATGTCTGTATTTCTTCAAAATAACATACGCAAATTTATAAATAAATATTTGAAAATACAGTATTTTATAAATTTGCATATATATATATATATATATATTGTAATAAGCACACACACCATTACATTATTTATTTTAAAAATTTAGACATTACAAAGAAAAGTTCGCATATAAAAACTTTTTTAAGAAATAAAAAATTGAAAGTTAAAAGTCATTTAAACTTTATATATATAAAATCGCACAGATGAAAAATTATTAGAAAACTTTATTAAAGAAAAAAGAAAGAGTTTTAAACTAAATATTAAGAAAAAAATAAAAACTTGAAAGATTTAAAGATAAAGAGAATGTACAATAAATTAATTGATGCTATTGTAAAATGGAAATGTTTATTTTAATTAGTTAAAAGTAAGCTAGCCCTTGGGCATTTCAAAATGTATAAATAAAGGTCAGATAGGAGAGAAAAAACAATAGAAACTAATAGACAATAAAAGAAATTCCTCGGGAAATGGACCTCAATGAAAAGATCAACATTGTCTGATGTAAGATCCACTGGATCCAAAAGTTTATGATAAAAGGAAAAGATTGGAAGAAAAAAATTAGGAGTTAGAGAAGATAAAGATGTGACAGCAGAGGTACTATATGGTGTTAGTGTGGAGAGAGTTGAAGGAGAAAGTATTGAAAAGACAAACTCTTCAATCTCTTCAGTTTTGGAAATAATAAAAAGAGAAAGAGAAATGACCAATCATTTTTTTATATTGTGGACCACAGGACATGGGGGAATAATGCTGGATCCCAAATTGCAAGAAAGTAGAAACTACAGACTTTTTAAAACCATAAAAACTTTATGAACTCTAATGAACATTAATTAATTTGAAAACAATAAGAACTCTAAAATTTAAACTTTTCAATATTTAAATAGAAATAGAATCTTATCTGGCCAATGTAAATTATTATTAGTAATTAATTTTATTTGATGTATTTTTTTTATAAATCATTTCCATTTATTTTTTTTTGTTCATTTAAGTTTTATTATGATTTTTTTTTTGTTAAACAACTTTTAATAAATGTTACATTTAAGTTGGGCATGAATGGCTGCATAGATTCGTAAAGTTATGTTAGTTTAAGGGAAGGTAAATCTTAGGTTATTTGTTTCATAGTTAAATTGGGTTAATCGATTGTATATATTGGTGTAATTAGTAGATGTAATGTGAGGTCAGCTACATGCAGGATTACATAATATGCCACACTTGGACAAAATAAGCCTATTTCTCATTGACTATTGGAGACAGATGTTATTTCCTGCTCCATGGATCACCCTATCTTTATGGAATGGGATCGTAAGTCAGCAAAAAGGATTGCAATCCCTTCCTATGGAGTTTTTTATTGTTCTCCTTGCCTGATAGATGTGACAATCCTGAACTGAACAAGAGGCATTTTTTCTCTATAATCATGCTGTTCAGATGTACATTCATGACAGTATGGTATTTTTGCTGTCATACTCATGCTGCATTAAATACTTCGATATATCAGATAGATTGACATAAGTTTGATTGTGAACTTTTGGCCTAAGGTTAATTAAGAGAAAGAATATCTTTCTTTCAAATGAAATCTATGTAGTCTATTCACAATTATAATGATGAGATGGAATTAAGAGTCTTACCATATCTGCACTATAGGGTGCCACTAGATTACTTTAACCTTGAAAATTTATATAGTAGGCAGATATGTAAGTTAATGATTCACATTTTACATGTTTTATTCCAATCGCCAATCCATGCCACTATGTCAGTGAGATGCAGAGATTTATAAAATATATTTTTTTTATTTATTAATACCTTCAATATTAAAAAAATAAAAGAGAAGCCACTGCCAGTAATTACACCCTTAAACATTTATTTCAACATATATAAGATTTTGAACCATTTTAGTATCACTTTTACTTTAAAATTTAACTTACATTTCAACTTTGATTTTAGAATGTAATTTACATTTTAACTTTTATTTATAAGTTTGCACAGATTAGTTTAATATTTTTTTAGTGTTGAGAATGAATAGACTACATAGATTGCATTTGAAAAGATAATATTCTTTCCCTTATTTAACTTTAGGCCAAAAGTTTGCAGTCAAACTAACATCAATCTACCTTATATATTGATGTATTCACTGCAGCATGAATAAGACAGCACAAATATCATACTGTCAGAAATGTACATCTGAACAGCATGATTATAGTGAAAAAAAATCATCTCTCATCCAGTACAGAAATGTTACATTTGTCTGGTGAAAAGAGCAATTAAAAAAATCCATAGGTAGGGATTGCGCTTGTTTGCCGACTTACAATCCCATTCCAGAGGCAAAGGGGTGATCCATGGAGCAGGAATTACCATCTGTCTCCGATGGTCAATGAGAAATAGGTTTATTTTTCCCAAGTGCAGCATGTCCTGCTCATAGTGGACCTCATACTACTTCTACTAATTACACCAATATATCCAATCAATTAATCCAATTTAAATACAAAACAAATAACTTAAAATTTACCCTCTCTTAAACTAATGTAACTTTACGAATCTATGCAGCCATTCATGCCCGACTTAAATTTATCATTTATTAAAAGTTGTTTAACAAAAAAAATCATAATAAAACTTAATGGAAATGATTTTTTAAAAAAAAAAAAAAAAAATACATCAAATAAAATTAATTACTAATTATAATTTACATTGGCCAGATAGTATTCTATTTCTATTTAAATATTGAAAAGTTTAAATTTTAGAGTTCTTATTGTTTTCAAATTAATTAAGGTTCATTAGAGTTCATAAAGTTCTTATGGTTTTAAAAAGTCTGTAGTTTCTAATTTCTTGCAATTTGGGATCCAGCATTATTCCCCCGATGTCCTGTGGTCCACATATAGGAAAACCATTGGTCCTTTCTCTTCCTTTTTTTATTATTTCCAGAACTGAAAGCATTGAAAAGTGCATCTGTTCAATCTCTTCTCCTTCAACTCTCTCTGCACTAACACCATATAGCACTTCTGCTGTCATATCTCTATCTTCTCTAAGTCATAATTTTTTTTATTTCCAAATTTTTCCTTCTATTTTAAATTTTTGGATCCAGTGGACATTATATCATGACAATGATGATTTTTTCATTGACATCCATTTACTAAGAGATTTCTTTTATTGGCTATTAGTTTCTATTGTTTTACTCTCCTATATGACCTTTACTTATACATTTTTAAATGCCCAAGGGCTAGCTTACTTTTAACTAATTAAAATAATCACTTTCATTTTACAATAGCTTCAATTAATTTATTGTACATTCTTTTTATCTTTAAATTTTTCAAGTTTTTTTTTTCTTAATATTTAGTTTTAAAACTCTTTCTTTTTTCTTTGATAAAGTTTTCTTCTAATAATTTTTCATCTGTGCGATTTTATATATATAAAGTTTAAATGACCTTTAACTTTCAATTTTTTATTTCTTAAAAAAGTTTTTATATGCGAACTTTTTTCTTTTCTTCCAAAGAATAAGCTTGTAGTTTAAAACCTGTAGAGGTCCCTACTATCGCAATTTATATGCATGTGCTTGAGGCTACAGCCTTAATGAATATTACTTACGTAATCAATGTGCATTTAAATAAATTTATAATGATAAAATAAATAATGTAATAGTGTGTATAAATATATATATATATATATATATATATATATATATATTATATTACATATATATATATATATATATATATATTAAAATAATTTTCAGAGATTATTTTATGAATTGTCTTTATGGTACAGATAATTGTGACTTATTTGCTACTGTATGTTTAATTGTGATAATTCATTTGGATCAAAAATAATGAAATTTAGATCTTTCTTAATATTTGAAGTAGAATATTGGAAGATTATTAAATTACAAAAAATACTGTAAACATTTTCTCTTTACAATGACAATAATTGATTTATTTACGATATATAAATATGTGATAATAAAACTGAGGCTACTTTCTGTCTAAGTTATAAATTGTCATTGATATGAGAAACTGGTGCATTCAACATGGAGATTTATTTGCTCAGTGAATAAATAATACATTATCAGTCTATCCGTTTACTTTGACTCTTGACCTGGGGCAGTTATTCTAGGTTAAGTGCTTTCTAATTAAGTTGATTTAAATAGGTTACTCCATAATTCAAGATTTACATTTAAATATTCATTATAAATATTGTATTACTACTTTTAATTTATTTATGAGCTTATAACAGCAAACAAGTCTGGATACATTACTAAAAAAAAATTTACAATTAAGATTCCTATAGGTTCAAATAAATAAATATATAAGTAATGTCAACCTTTGTTATATCAATGCTAATAGCTTTTTGTTAGCTAAAATATAATATAACAAAAGGTGAATGTTATTAACAGGTTTAATGGATTAATAATATGAGAATGTCATTTGTAACATTCGTTAGCAATTTATTCAGATTTATTTGTTCCATGCAATAGGTTTATATTCATAGATTTACATGTTTAATAAGTTAAAATTTATTTATGGCTAAAGCATTTTTATCATAATGGGACAAAATACATTATCTTTAACTCTATCTAACGAGCACGATTTTATATGTGTTAGTAAATTAATGGTCTATTTGTGAATTGTTATTAGTGATTTATTAAAAGAGTTTTTTCCCTTTGTTTTTTAAACCCATGCTCTTTATAGAAAAACATTTTATTATATAATCTATTTATTTTCAGTTACATTTTACCATAATTATAACTTGTTTATTTTTTAGTTAACTTAGATCTACCAAGATGTTTAAAAATGGGTATATAGTAACTCTGTTTAGGAAATAAATTAATACCCTACAGAAGTTAAGATTGTGAATATTTGAAATACGATTAAATTTATTTCTGTAAGCCTTTGATATCTGAAAATATTATATTTAATATCTAGTAACTAATAGAAAAGATTTTTTTTACCTAAAAGTAACCAGCTAAATGTTAATACAATTGTGAGTTTAGACTGTGTTTTGCACATTTATTTTATAGGTACTGTTTGGTGTGCCATACTATGCCAGTAGATGGTGCTTCAGTTTCCATCAAGAAGCATGCAATCAATATTTTTTTTAATAAATCACTCAAAATACACAAATGTGAAGAAAATATACACACACATGGACATCGGTAAAATACACCCCCCAAACAATAAATTGAAATGACTCAAAAATAAGTAAAATACAATTTATAAAATTATGGAAATCAGTAAAATACATAAAAGACAAACCCCCACAAGTGATAAATTGAAATGGCTCAGAAATAATTAAAATACAAATTACAAAGACAGAAATCAATGAAATACATAAAGTACAACCCCGCGCCCCGCATGAAGAAGTCATGTAAAAAGCAAGTAAAATACAAATTTTTCAAAACAGAAATTGCCCCCTCTCACTAATTTCAAATTATTATTTTACAAAAATTCATACATTTTAAAAAAGTACAAACACACACACACATCAAAAAACAGCAATAATGCCATTATTTTTTAAGTTATAAAAACACATACACCCACGAATGAAGAAATGTCTCAAAAAGAAGTAAAATACAAGTTAAAAAAATGCTCAAAAATAAATAAAATACAAATTGCAAAAACAAAAATTGCCCCCCCTCACTAATTTAAAATTAATATTTTACAATAATTGAAAAAGCACTTACAAAAGATAAACATCCTGAGCAAAAAAAAGCTAAGTGATGTAGCATGTTTTGATACACCTCCTTCATTTTTATTACAATGTATTAAAACAGTTTTGAAAGTTCATGTTGAATAAAGAATAAAGATTTAACATTAAAAAATATATTTCTCCTTGTTCCAAATATACATTTTAAAATTATTTCCAAGTTTATTAGTATTTTTCCAAGGTGTTGTCGGATAATTTCCAAGAAATAAACTACAAAAACAATTTTTAGCTTGAAAAGCATTTCTTTATATATGTGAATGGGTTACCTTGAAATTGTCACTCTTATGCAAAGAAAAGCAAATTTTGGATAACTTATAATTAAATAATATAAAAATAGCAAAGCTTAAAAATATATAACCTTACTCACTTTGCATATTTGTATGTATGAAAACCCACACACCAGGTAATGTTTACATCTGTTATTTAAAGTCATAACTTTAAATTTATAATTATTTATGTGTGCTTTCACTATATATATCAGCTAGTATTATTTTAAGTGCACATTTATATAAATATATGTGCATGCATGCATTTATATATTATCATTTTATTAAGTTGCTTTTTATTAATATACACTAACTTGGAGGGGTTGAAACTAAGAAAAATATACTACAATGGAACATAGGAGGTGAAACGGTATGAAAGGTGAAGAATACCACTTCAATATTAAACATTGCAAAATGAAATGTGATATAATAGACCTCTCACATTAAAAAATACATTCGCTTAGCAAAATGAAATAAGATATAAAACACAAACTCCCCCTCCCACCAACCAATTTCTAAACATAACATCCAAAAAACCCAAGTATGACACACACACAAAAGAAACACAAATATTTACAAAAAAAGTACTTATAAAAATGCACATCATGGGCAATTTGAATGAAGGCAAAAAGAACATTCAACCTTTGAGAGTTTGCATGAAAATTATTTGGAGAAGCTTGTTCAAACAGATTGCAGATGATTATAAAAATACAACAAGGATGGCTTCAAAGTAGGCAACAAAACAAACAAACTTTGAGACATCAAAAACAGTTGTAACTGTGGAATTTTTTTTTTTAAAGTACACACACAGATCAAAAACATTGCTCAAAATACATAAATTTTAAAAAGGACACACATATTTCAAAAACAGTTGAAGAACATTAGATAACTATATTGTATATTAAACTCTGTTCCAAATCAATCATAACATAATTTTTATATTTTCAAACAAAGATAGAACAAAATAGATAGAATTATCTCAAGTGAGTTTTAGTTAATTTAGATGAATTTAAAGTTATATAAGATTAAGCAAGACTTACAAGATTAGATTTTACATAAAATTATATTTTACTTTAGCACTTAGATTTATTTCATAGCTTAAGAAATTTAAATTATGAGAAATATTTTTTTGTTATGCACATTTACAGAATAGAATAGCTAGCTTTTAAGTTTAGCCTGATTTTAGAATTAAAATAGAGTACTGCAGAAGTTTATTACCAGTCTTCTCTCTGCTTCTAGTTGGCACAGTGGGCATGGTCTAGGTTGCTTTCTCTATCTGTGTGGTAAGGTAAACAGGTGTTGTGGTTCTTCTACTCCCATCTTGACTTAACAGTCCCTTAGGATAGACATCAATAGTTGTCTTTTAGCCCACAATAGATATTCTAAAATCCCAATAATTTTAATAAAAAATAAATTAAAGGAAATGTTTTGTCAAAGTCAAAATTTTAGTTTATACACTGCTTTTAATTAAACTTGTTGAAAATTTACTTTTCTCTCAATTATTTGATTTACACTATTTTTTAGCAAAGACAGTTAATCCTGCTGAGTTATCCATCTTTAAAGGCAGTTTTCAGATTTTTTCCCCTGAGGTTGATTATAAAATAGATTCACAAACTGTTATTTTTTCTTACCCCCCCCCATCTTTTTTTTAAAGCACTAATTAGATCAAGATTCAAGATACAGAGAAAGGATTTTTAGAAATCAAACTTTAGCACTGGGAAACAACTTACTACATGTGAAACTCATTTGATTTTAATTAACTTTATATGTGAAAATAAGATTAATTTACACATCAGCCTACAATAATTTGATTCTAAAATAAACTAAAAAAATTGTTAGGCTCTTAAATCTATTTCATTACTGGGCCTTTCACATATATATGTATGTTCCCATTACACATACAGCAATGCCTATCTTAGATTTCATTTTCCAAATTATAACTTGTATGTGCATAGATGCTCATTTCACATACATATACATAATTATATATTAATGAATATGCACACACACGCCTATATTTAAGATGACAATGTCAGGATAGGTTAATTATTACAGTTAATGTATGCTATGCCTATATAGACACACATACATGCAAATATACCTTACATAAAATATTTATGAGGAATTTAAGTAAATATATGTGCACTTGGGAGAGTTTGAACTTTGAAAAGATACTACTATGGGACATAGTAAGTGAAACAGGATGATGGATAAATAGCATTTCAGTATGCAATAGTGGTGATAATATATTAAAACAAAGCATAAAGCTCATGTAATAGGAATGTATATTGAGCACAAATACATATTTGGGGTGATTACTGTATATCAGGCTTTGTCATGTTAAATTTTTAATGGGTTGTGAAAAATGCACCAAGAAATAAAAACATAAATATCTGATAGCAAAAATCTTTGTACACTTTAAGAACATGTTTGTATTAATAAAAAAAAATAGTAAGAAATACTACCTATGCTTTGTGTAGTGTTCTCAAATTTAATTGTGAATTTGAAATTAAATAATCATAATGTTAAATTTTGCAATTATTTTCAAAATGTAATTGTTCAAAAAATTGCAACAAAAAATGCAACTAAAATTAATGCAGCAAAAGTGTTAACCAGTGCTATACCATTTTTCTAAATCATTGTGTTGAAAAAATCGTTACAAAAGATAGAGCATTAAAAAATGTATCATGCTATACTATAAATTTCTAAGAAAGAATTATGATATAATAGACTTTTCACATGAAATATATAATTGCTTGGGCCACAAATTTAACCAAAGTTTAACTGAACTATTTTTTTGAAATACCTGCTTAATTTTATAACAACCTAATACTTATTTTGGACTGTTAGAAATACAATTTGTTGGGATTGTTTGTATTTTTGATGGTGTTAATATGGACATTGTTTTGTGCAGATGACTACAATATAATAAATATGCCCAAACCTTTCAGGCAACATTTCAAACAACCATGCTGAAATTAAAATAAGTATAGTGTTTTTATTTTTGCTTAGCCAAAATGATGAAAATATGGGATCTCCCAAAAACAAAAGATGAGGCAGTGGGGTTTTTAAAATATAAAAGTGTTCTACCCTGTGAAAATGCGTGTGTCAATGGCCATTAAATGACACTTTATATGAGCACAAGGATGCAATGGAAATTCAACTTTAGTGTCTGTCAAAATTGAATAGCACTTAGAAAAGGAACCTAGTTTGAGGGCCACAGATTATCATTTGTCTCAGCCATTTGAATCATTTACTGTTGGAGTAAAAAGCAATTGAGCAAGCTGGTCTAAATAATTTTCATGCAAAAGCCTCAAAGTTTGAATGTTCTTTTTCCCAATTTTGAAGCCATCCTTGTTGTATTTTTATAATCATCTGCAATCTATTTGAACAAGCTTCTCCAAATAATGTTCATGCTAAAGTCTCAATGTTTGAATGTTCTTTTTGCCTACTTTAAAACCATCCTTGTTGTATTTTTATAATCATTTGCAATTTGTTTGAACAAGCTTCTCCAACTAATTTTTATGCAAAGTCTCAAAGTTTCAATATTCTTTTTGCTTACTTTCAAATTGTCCATGATGTGTATCTTTTGTAAGTACTTTTTTATAAGTATTTGTGGGATTTTTTTTTTTGTGTGTGTTGTACTTGGGTTTTTTTGGATGTTACAAATCCAATTTAGAAATTAGTTGGGGTTTGTGTGTGTTTTACGTCACATATCTTTTTGCCAAGCAATTATATTATTTAATATGTGAGATGTCTATTATGTCACATTTCATTTTGCAAATTTTAATATTGAAATCGTATTCTTTACCTATCATAATGTTTCACCTACTATGTTTTATAGTAGTATATTTTTCTTAGTTTAAACCCCTCCAAGCTAGCATATATTAATTAAAAGCAACTTAATAAAATGATAATAATACGTAAATGCATGTATGTGGTATATTGATATAAATGCGTACTTAAAAAAAACTAGTTCATATATATAGTTAAAGATCGCATAAATGATTACCAATTTAAGGTTATAAATTTAGATAATAGAAGTAAACATTACCTGGTTTGTGGGTTTTCAAATATACATATATATGAAGGGAGTGGCAAGGTAATATATATTTAAACTTTGCTATTTTTTTATTTATTATTTAATTCTAAGTGTTGGCGTTTACTTTTCTTTGCATAATAGTGATAATTTCGAGGTAATTAATTCACATATATAGAGATATTTTTTTCCCCAACTAAAATTTGTTTTTGCAGTTTATTTCTTGGAATTTATCAGACCACACCTTGTAAAAATGAGAATAAACTTGGAAATAATTTTGAAATATATATTTGGAACAAAAAGAAAGTCAGCCCACTGGTACGATTATGCTTTGTAATGTTATTTTGTTTACCTTTACTCAACAATTTATTTCTAAACTATTTTATTACATTGTAATAAAAATAAAGCAGGTGTATCAAAAGAGCTACATCAGTTAGCTTTTTTTGTCCATGATGTCTATCTTTGGTAAATATTTTTTTCAATAATTGTAAAATAATAATTTTAAATTAGTGAGGGGGGGGGGGCAATTTCTGTTTTGCTATTTGTGTTTTACTTATTTTTGAGCATTTCAATTTATTGCTTGGGGGTGTATTTTATGTATGTTACTGATTTCCATGATTTTTTAATCTGTATTTTACTTGTTTTTGAACCATTTCTTTATTCAGGGGGAGGGGGTACCTTTAAAATAATGGTGAGACTGCTGTCTTTGATGTGTGAGTGTGTGTACTTTTTAAAAATTTATGAATTTTTGTAAAACAATAATATTAAAATTAGTGAAGGGAGCAAATTTGTTTTGGAAAATTTTACTGATTTTTGAGCGATTTTTTAATTTGTATTTTACTTACTTTTTACATGATTTCTTCATATGGGTAGAGGGTGTATTTTATGTATTTTACCAATATCTGTTTTTTTTTAATTTGTATTTTACTTATTTTTGAGCCATTTCAATGTATCGCTTGGGGAGATTGTATTTCACCAATTTCTGCATATGGGTTGTGTATTTTTTTTTAAATTTATATGTATATATATAGTGATTTCTTGAAAACAAAATATTGATTGCATGCTTCTTGATGGATGTTGAAGTGCAAACAGGAAGTACCCTTATTAATTTTACAATTAATTATATTGTGAGAATTAATTACATTTTTCCTACCAGAACTCTGATGTTGAATGTTCCCTTTGCAAAATTTCAGTTTCTGTAAAATGTACAACTCACATCATATGACTGATATCAATTAAAAACAACTTGTATTTCCACCTAGAAGATCATTAGGTTCAACATGGTTCTAATTACTTTATGCATTAATAAAACAGGACCCAACAGGTGAATCAATTTGTATGTTTTTAAAATCAACAATGTATTTTTTTTAGATTATCATTGGCTAAAAAGGTAAAACTGAAAATAACAGCATTAAAAAAAGTAAAAAATACATTTTCTCATTTTAAATTATAATCAAATATTTTACATTGTAATGGTAAGATCTATACATTCATACAACAAAATTCAGAGCAAAGATGAAATATCCTGCAACTGATCAAATTTAGATGGTGAGATCCAAAATTCAGTCAAAATTCATTTCATTCTCATTTTACTCCATTATTTACTACCTAAGAATTACATTTCCACATAACACATAAGTTTCACTTTAATTTGCATGATGGCAGTAGCAAAGTGTAAAGCAAGAATCTCAAGGAATAATAATAACTAAAATACAAATAAATTAACCAAACACACACATATATAGCTGGTTACATAATGCATATATTAACAATAAATATGAAATTAGAGTATATTTGGGTAAGATTTAGTAATAAGTTGTGAATAGCATGCTAAACATTTATAAGTTTTCAAATACTTAATTATTAAAATATAAGATAAATAATAACAAATATAAGTGCATTCGGATTTACACACACAGGTGTCTTACAATGGTGAGTGGATTTTAATATAGGTTTTCACCTTTTTGCACATTAAAATTATTTAGATTTTGTTTATTACAAATTAACATCTATGGTTTATGATCATGACTTAATTATGGTACACCATTCCTACGAGCTTTTCTAGTAGCTAAATCTTACAAGAATGACAACTGAAAAATATACTTAATACATTAATATTACATAATGAGTCACAAATGTGCTCTTTATGCAGATTGCCTTACAAAACTATATTGGATGTTTAGATCAATGTTTAATGAACAATATTATGGATGATGATGTGGCAACTTGTAACATTACTTCAGAGTCTTTGGCACTACATAACTAAGTAAAAGTCATGGTCCAAATTTGTAATTTCTCAGAGGATTCTGTATCATGTACTCAGTTCCCATGGACCATACAACTTGCTATTACATGAGGAACATTTAGTTCAGTGATCAGAGCAGCTTAATAGATTGTTCTGTATTCTTGTGTTTCAGTTCTAAAAGAGAGAGATGTCTAAACTAAGAATAATGGGGTGACACATACACCAAAGGCTATTCTAATAAGAAAATAGATATAGCAATGTGTATATTGCATCTGTGTGCTTTATAAGGACACTTTAATAATGTTTCTAAATTTATCAAATATTTAACTTATTAAAGCACTAAATCTATTGTTTCAATCTGTAAAACTGCTATATGCTGGTTCATAAATTAGCATACTTAAATCATGTTAATAGGGGTAATTATTTGTCATCTAATTTATTAACTAAATCCATATAATTTTTAAAAATAAACTAAGGAGGAATAAATCATATTTGGGACTTAATTAACTAATTGTTTATAATATGCTTTTAAAATATTATTCATGCCATCACTTAACTAAATATGATTTATTAAAATTCAAACCTGAATAATGATAAGCTAAAACATAGTAGCTTAACTAATATATATATATATTAGTTGACAACGACTACATAGATAGTTGAAAGTACTTCTATTAAATTGGTATATATTTGTTTAAAATATTGTTACTGTATTAACTATTGTATTGTTTGAATAATTATATATATTTTATTATAATTGGAATACAGACATTGATTAATAATTTATATATATATATATATATATATATATATATATATATATATATATATATATATATATATGAAAGTATATTTTCAAATCAGATATTTATGTGTGTGCTAAAAAGCAACATAAATTAGCAATGTGAGAGCTTATCACCTCTCCAAAGTTATTAATACTATGAATCTCTGCTTCGAATTAAGGCATAACATAAATTAATAAAAGAACAATATAAGGTAAAGTAATATAGGCAAAACCACAGATTGAAAAGATACAGATGTAGTAATAACTGAATACAGTTATTATGATTTAGAAAGATTATTATATTAGATTATTTGATTTTAAAAAGGCAAGATTTTTACAAAGATTATTATTGAATCAGAAATACATTATAGTTTCATTAAAGTTATTGTACATGGTTTATTTATTATAAGTTTTTATTTATGAACATCCTATATTTATAAGCTAGCTATAGAGAGTTATAAAATTAGTTTAATGTTAGATTTAATTTTATAGAGCTCTGTAGAAAAATATGTTTACCGATAATCTTTTAGCTGAAGCATTTTCATGGCATCCTACTGGCTCTCTCTGCTGAAATGGTGTGACTCAGATGTCATCATGGAAGGTTGTTATTCTCAAACTTCTCCACCATCATGGACTGACCTTCTGAAAGGAAGACAGTGACTTATTGCATTCTAGGTGATGGCTTCCATTGTAGAAGGAGACATAGCCTCCAGTGGTAATACTTTACAAAATTCAAGAATTTAAACCCACAAGTTTGAATTTGGGTTTTTTTAATCAACACATTTCCTCCCCCTCCATGACTATGAAGTTTTTTACAAATATTAGTTTACAATTTAAGTTTTAACATCTTTTTATTACTTTAAAGAAGACCAAAGTAAAATTAATTTATTCAGAACATAATGCAGTTTGTCCATTTCTCCTTTGTTGTAAAGTTTCAGTTTTAAGATTTAAGTTTTAACATCGCTTTATTACTTTAAGGAAGACAACAGTAAAATTAATTTGTTCAGAAAATATTGCAATTTTACCACTTCTCTTTGTCTTAAAATTTATTTTAGAATTTATTTTTAAAACTCTGTCCTTGGTTCTCACACAAATTAAACCAGATGGATGTGATGTAACACAATTTCCAAGAATCAGATGCTATTTTTAAGAGAGATTTTAAATATTGTAAACATCTCATTATATGTGCAATTCTGTTCCCTTTGAAATTCGAAATTTATTTGCAAATAAGAGTAAATTTGTACCTAAAGATAAACTAACTTAAAGATAAATAATTTAAATAGCATCGTAATGCTTATAAGATATATTACATCACAGTTGTATTCTCATGTATAAGTAGGTGTACTTATACATTTATAAGAATGTCCACAAGAATTACTTCAGTTTAATATTTTAATTTATAATTGAGTATATGTAAACAATATGCATACAGACATATCCAAATATATTTACATATACACACATACACATAAATGTACACTATTACATATTAAAATGAATTATTATAGGATTATATACACGGACTTGGGCGAGTTTGAATTAGAAAAAGAATGCTACTGCAATGTAATAGATCTTTTAAGCATTGCAATGTTATTTAAATTAATTATCTTCTAGTTATTTTACATTCAAGTACAAATTTACTCTTACTGACCTATAAATTTCCTCCAATTTCAGAGGAAATAAAATTAAATATATAATGAGATGTTTACCAAACATAAAATCTCTTTTAAAAAGATTGTCTGATTTTTGAAAATTATTTACATCATATACACCTGGTTTAATTTGTGTGAAAACCAAGGACAGAGTTTGAAAAATTAATTCTAAAATAGATTTTAAGACAAAAGATTAGAGGTCAAACTGTAATATTTTCTGAATAAATTAATTTTACTATTGTCTTCTTTAAAGTAATAAAGAGATGTTAAAACTTAAATTGTAAAACTAAAACTTGTAAACAACTTCATGGTCTTGCAGGAGGGAGGAAAAGTGTTAATAAAAAAACAAACAAATTACAAACATCAGAGTTAACTCCCTTGAATTTTGTAAAATACTGTTTCTGGAGGATATGCCTCATTCTACACTGGAAACTGTCACCTAGAATGCAACCAGTCACTGTTTTCCTTTTGGAAGGTCAGTCCAGGATGATGAAGTAGTTTGAAATAAACATTCTTCCATGAGGACATCGGAGACACACCAACCCAGCATAGAAAGCCAGTACGAGATGCCATGAAGACACTTCAGATAAAAAATTGTCGGTAAATATATTTTCCCACAGAGCTCTATAAAATTAAATCTAAAATTAAACTAATTTCGTAACTCTCTAAAGGTAGCTATAAGTATTGAATGTTCATAAATAATAATTTATAATAAATAAACTCCGTAAAATAACTTTAATGAAGCTATAATGTAATTTTGATTCAATAATAATCTTTGTAAAGATCTTGCCTCTTTTAAATCAAATAATCTAATTTAATAATCTTTTAAAATCATAATAACTGTATTAGTTATTACTACATCTGTATCTTTCTAATCTGCAGTCTTGCCTATATTATTTTACCTTATATTGTTCTTTTATTAATTTATGCTATGCCTTAATTTAGAGTGCAGATTGATAATATTAATAATTTTGGAAAGATGATAAGCTCTTACATAGTTAATTTATGTTGCTTTTTAGCACATACATACATCTCTGACCTGAAGAACTACTTTTATATATGTTATTTAAGCTACTATGTTTTAGCTTATTGTTATTCAGGTTTGCATGTTAATAAATTATATTTAGTTAAGTGATGACAAGAATGATATTTTAAAATAATATTATAAACAATTAGTTAATTAAGTCCCAAATATGTTTTATTACTCCTTAGTTTATTCTTATAAACTATAGGGATTTAATTAATGAACTAGATCACATATAATTATTCATTTTAGCATTATTTAAGTGAGTGAATTTACAAATCGGCATATAGTAGTTTTGCAGATCGAAACTATACAATTAGTGATTTAATAATTTTAATATTTGATAAATTCAGAAAGTGTTACAAACGTGTTCTTATAAAACACACAGATGCAATATATGCCTTGCTATATCTATTTTCTTATTAGAACAAGCTTTGGTGTATAGGCATCTTATTAATCTCAGTTCAGATATCTCTCTTTTAGAAGTGGATTACAAGAGTCCAGAATGGTATATTAAGCTACTCTGATCACTGAAATAAATGTTCATTTTGTAATAGCAAGTCATACAATCCATGGGAAATGAGTACTCGGTACTGGATATCCTCAGTAATTACACATTCAGGACAAACCTATTATTTATTTATGTATCACCATAATCTTGGAAGTTATCCTACAATTTTCCAGTTCACCCAATAATATTATTCGTTAAGTGTTCATTTGAGCCTCCAATCTAGTCTTTAAAAGCAATCTGCATAGAGATATTTATTGCTCATTACATTATATTAATGTATTAAGTACATTTCTCAGTCGTCATTCTTGTAAGATTTAGCTATTACAAAACCTCTTAGTAATGCCATACTATAATTAAGGCATGATTGGAAACCATAAATATTAATTTGTAAAAAACAAAATCTAGATAATTTTAAAGTGCATAATAGCTGAAAACCTCTATTAAAGTCTACTCATCATTATAAGACACCTTTGTGTGTGTAAATCCTAATGCACTTATATTTGGATTTATTTACCTCATATTTTAGTAATTAAATATTTTAAAACTTATAAATGTTTAGTATATTATTCACAACTCATTACTAAATCTTATGTAAATTCACTCTAATTTAGTATTATTTATTTATATATGCATAATCTATCCAACTATATATGCACGTGTGTGTTTAATTTATTGGTAATTTGGTTATTATTCCCTGAGTCTCTTGCTTCACCCTTTGCTACTGCTGGCACATGAATTAAAGTGTAATTCATGTGTAACATGGAAATGTCATTGATAGTGTAGGTAATTAGTCATGGAGTATTAGTGAATGAAATGAACGTTGGCCGAATTGTGGGTCTCACCATCAAGATTCAATCAGTTTTAGTATGTTTCACCTATGCTCTATATTTTGTTGCATGAATGTACCAGTCTTACTATTATAATGTAAATTATTTGATTTATAATTTAAAATGATAAAATGTATTACTTTACCTTTTTTAATGCTGTTATTATCATTTTATTTTTAGTCAATGATAATCTAAAAAAAATTATTGTTGATTATAAGATTGTACAAATACATTCACCTGCAGAGACCTGTCCTGCTAATGTATAAGATAATTAGCATCATGTAGAAAACCTAATATTTTTTAGGCAGAAATACAAGGTGCTTGTAAATGATATTAAAATCACATGATCCAAGTTCTACATTTTTTATGTTTTTCTAGACAAAGATAAGATACAGAATCTGAAATTTTGCACCAGAGGGAACATACAATATCGGAATTCTAGTAAGAAAAAAAATATAATTAATTGTGGAATTAATAAGTTTTATTTTGACATTTATATATATATACCTTCGATCGATCTTTTTATATTTTTACAAAAATGAGGCTTACAAGTTATAAATTTAAGTGTTAATTTTGTAACATGCATGATTTAATAATGTATGTTAAGTTTTTATATATTTTAAATATCTATACATTTTATATGTTAATAACACGTGATGCCTTTATGTATTAAATATATGCGGCCTTCTTTTGTAACCTGTGTTAATGCATGTTAGCTTTTTATATTTTTATTTTTATTTTTTTTTAATCATGTTGTCTCAGATCTATTTTGTAAACTTTTGCCTGACCAGATTTCTAAATTATTTATGTTTTGGCTCTTTTTAATGCGATCTCAGGTCTATATGTGTTGATTTTAATTGATATTATAGTCACATAACCCGAGTTTTAAATATTTTTCGTTTTGGCTTTTTTTTTATTATGCATCTCAGATGTATTTTGTAAAGTTTTGCTTGATGTCTAATTTTTTATGCTTTGTCTTTTTTTTTAAATTAGTTTGAAATTTTTATGTTTTGGCTTTTTTTTTATTATGCAATATCATATCTATCTTGTAGTGTTTTTTCACTAGATTTCTATGTGTTGTGCTTTTACTTGATATTATTTATAGTCATGTGACCTGGGTTTTAATTTTTTTATTTTTTGGCTTTTTTTTTATTATGTGATCTCAGATCTATTTTATTCTATGTGTATTGATTTTAATTGATATTGTAGCCAGGTGAGCTGTGTTCTAAATTTTTCACATTTTGGTTTGTTTGTTTTTTATTATGTGACCTAAGATCTATTTTGTAAAGTTTGCTTGACCAGATTTCTATTTTTTTTTTACATTTTGGCTTTTTTTTTATTATTCAAACTTTATGTGTTGCTTTTAATTGATTTTATAATCACATGCCCCAGTTTGGATTTTTTTTTTCCAAATTAGTCACTTGACCTGACTTCTAATTTTTTTTCCATTTTTGCATATTTTTTTATCACTTAGATATTTCATATGACGTCTTTGGTCATTTTTCAAATTCAAAATGGTGGAGATTGCATACTAAAATAGCACCCTTTTATCAATTAACATTTTTTTTTCCATTAACTCTATATTTTCCTTGGCTGCTTGTAAAACTACAGCTTGTAAGCTTTAATATTTTCTTCATTTACAATTGTTATATCTACTTGATAATAATAGAGTGAATTCCTCTTTCTTTTAATATTAGTTTTGCAATGTTTACTTACAACAATAGACAAAAGCAACAAAAATAGTATTACAGAAAGTTTCGCTTTATATTATTGTTTTATACCAATTCTGCTAGTTCAAATGTCCTTCTACAGAATGATCTTAATGTTTTAAATGCAACTTATAATATCCTTGGTTTATTTCAAGTTTTTTCTCAGCCAGTGAGGGAAGCAATAATTATCAACAATTTTCAGCTTGAATGATTAAAAATATTTCAAGTGATTTCTTTTATAGATTTTATCTTGCAAGTACCATGTTATGGTGATGAAAAGAACGATCTTAACCATCTTTTTGAAAATGTAAATAATTTAAACAGTTCAGATCTTATATGTTTGGGAGAATGTAAAGGAGATTAAATAATTTAATAATTTTATAAGTAAAAAGATCGACTTAGATGTTGAGATCTAACACAGATAGAACTGTGCTGCTACTTTTAACAAGTTAACAGTTGGAATATATCATCATAGGGAAATAATTACCACAACTATGCAGCTATAAATAAAGCCATTATTTAATAAAAAAAATGTATTGGTTTTAAACTTGAACGTCTTATAGCACAGTATAAAGGCAATAGAAGAGCTTTATTTAAGAATGCTCCACAACATCGTAAAAACAACTAATACCTTTCTTCAGATTGCACAGTGTAATGTTACTAAATCGTTGAGTTGGACATGTAAAATAAATGAAGAACAGATGACTACCTAAAAGATGGTTTATGGTGAGTTTTAACATAGATCCTGTTTGTCTACTTTATAAGAATTATCAAAAGGCATTTTGAAGTGCAATGCCAATTGGTTCCATTGGGAATATGTAGAGCTACAATTAAACATGATGTTAATGTATTTCAGAAAGAAAAGTTGTCTGCTGAGAAAACTGAAAGACATCATCGTATAATAATAAGTAAATAGAAAATTGGATTATTATGTTATTTATGTGGATATGTATGTGTTCCACAGATGATTTGTATAGTCACAACAAAACTTATTTTTAGGATGATTTTTCTGACTTTTTATTTTTTTAATGGTGAAATGACTTTTCTTTTCTTCTATTTCTACTATTTTAGCTATTTTTATTAATTATTATATGATTTTTTATTGTTATTGTTGCCAATTTTTTATTTTCTAAAGTGACTTGATATATTTAACATGGATATGTGTGATATTTTTGATAATTTATTGTCTAAAAATGGCAATCGTGTTCGACCTTATCGGAAAATACATACAGACGTATGTCTATAGGTAAAAGGCAAGCTTGGAGATGTTCTTTTTGTAGAGATTCTTTCTCTACTACTAATGCAAAATTAAATTCTTTCCTGACATCGGATAGTTCAGTTTTGCAACAGATTATGGAAAAATTGCAGTTGTTACCAGCTATTCATAATGCATTATCGGAGCTGACGCAAACTGTTTCTAAAATGCAAGCTGATTTTGATATTTGGCACTCAAGAGTTGATAAAAATAATCAGGATATTACTTGCTTGACTTCTGTTTGTGATGCACATAACAACTATATATCTTTGTTAAAGGATAAAGTGGAGGCATTGGAAATATTTCAAATGTCTTTTGAAATTGAGTTGCAGGGCATTCCGTATCAAAGTGATGAAGATTTGTTGCAAATTGTTTGTAAAGTAGCGAATAAGCTTAATGTTGAACGTTTTTCTAATGGTGATTTGGAACAGGTATTTCGCACAAAAGTTAAGTTAAATAAACCGGGACTTGTTATTGCTCGTTTTAATTCTCGAAATATAGCATAAGATCTTTTTTACGTAATAGAAAATCTGTTATTTGGTATCTGACATTTTGCCATTGGAAAATAATAATCAACGTATTTACGTTAATGAACGGATGTCCTTGGCTACTCGGCAGCTGTTTTGGAAAGCGAAGCAAAAAATGCGTGGTCAAATTCAAGGTGTGACATTTATCAGAAATAGTTTGTTTCATATCAGAAATGACAATAATTCTCCAGGTGTTGTTATAAAAAAATGAAGCAGATTTACCCTCGATCTGATTTTCATTGTCTGGTATGCGGTATATTTCTTCTAACCCTAAAGAATTTGGGGATTTTATTAATAAGTCTGGTTTGGGTAAGATAAAGGTTCAACCTACTCATAGTTTTATTTTAAGTGCAAATGACATTTCCAAACATTTTGCTGATGTATATTCATCACATGATACAATATCTTCAAATAGTTCATTATTTTATAATTCTCCAACTGTTCATTGTATGATTGACCATATTTCTAAGGATGATGTTGTTATAGTTATTAAGTGACTTAAATTTATTCTAGTTTGAGAAATGATAATATTCCTTCATTTATTTACAAATGGCTAGTGGAATTTATTGCAGTGCCCCTTGCGTTTATTTTTAATTGATCACTGAATTCTTGCGTTTTCCCAATGTTCTTAAGTGTGCCAAAATGGTCCCAATTTTTAAGAATGGGTCATGTGATTGTGTTAATAACTATAGATCTATGTTTATAATAAAACTATTTTAGATGTTAGTAAACTCATTTCCTTTTCACAGCATGGTTTTATACCTAATAGATCTGTAGAAACTAATTTGCTAATAATTTATGATCATATAGCACATGCAATGGAGGACCAGCAGAGACATGATGTTATTTTCTTTGAATTTTCAAAAGCTATTGATAATGTAGACCACACTATTCTTCTTTGCAAATTATATCAAATGGGTTTTTCTTTTAAACTTGTTTATTGGTTTCAATCCTTTCTTGATGGTCGTACTGCATATACCAAATTTAATAATCTAATATTAAATGTAATTTGGTAGTTTCTCAGGGTAGTATTTTAGCACCTATGCTTTTCAACATTTATATGAATGACGTTAAGGATTGTTTGAAATCATCTTATCTTTGTGTTGTGCTGACGACTTTAAAATCTTTAGAAGAATCACATCAGTGTTTGATTGCAAACTTCTTCAAAAGGATATAGATAATTTTAGTGCTTTGTGTAGTCCAAATATTATGACTGTTAATTTCAGTAAATGTTCCTTAGTCTCATACTATAAAAAATCTGAAGTTTTACATTTTTTATTTTATTAATTCTCACAAAAATACTTCTGCTGAATCCCAAAAAGATTTGGGAGTTATATTTTCTAGCAATAGATCCTTTCTTCTTCATTTGGAAATGATTATTGGTAAGGCTTTAAAAATTTTAGGTACCATTCTAAGATTTGGTTATCATTTCAGTGGTGATACAAAATTTAAATTATATTTGTCATTGGTTCTTGCCACCATTAAATATTCTTCAATCATTTGGAATCCTAGCTCTTAACAGGGATGTAATTTATTACAATCAGTGTCTAATAAGTTTTTCAAATATATTTATTTGGAAAATAAAATTGTTGTTCATCTTTCATCTAGAAGTCAATATAGAGATCTTAAATATCTTTATACAATTTTTAATAAAATAGTTCTTTTACCTGGCACAAGTTCTACAATTATAATTAGATCTCATCTGCATGATACTCGGTCTGCTTATGTTTGTTACATTAAAACTTGTCTTTCCAATGTTATTAATTTTTTTCTTTTATTTAGGCTGCCATCTTTGTATAATCAGATTTGTAGTACTATTAATCACTTCAATTTATTTAGATTATAGTCAATTTTGTAATGTTATTAAATTTAAATGCCAGGTTTGATTTGTTTAACTTGATTTTGTTTACGTATATATATATATATATATATATATATATATATATATATATATATATATAAAAAAAAAACAAAAACAAGTTACTCACGTAACCTGCTATCACTTGTTATTTATGTTCAAAAGATGACGCTTTATCAAAACCACCGAACAAGTGTAAAATTTGTTTACATAAACGAAAAAAGAGTCAGAATTAACTACCTCTTTCATTTGCTCACCCCCAGATCAGCTGATTTCAAGCTGGTTTGCTCTCCTCAGTGAGGGATAGAGTATAGAAACTAGATCTAAACACTGACTCTCAAGTGTTTATGCAAAACGTTTCTATCAGATTGCAAGCGTGAATTTTTCAGACCGGTAAAGTCTTCAAACTCAGCCTAGCAAGCCAGATATTTATATGGGTCTGATCTCAGTTCAGTATCACCATATAATCAAAGTCTCTGTAATATATATCATTGCAAGAAAACTTTAAAGGTACATTTATGAAAAACAAAAACAAGTTACTCACGTAACCTGCTATCACTTGTTATTTATGTTCAAAAGATGGTGCTTTACCAAAACCACCGAACAAGTGTAAAATTTGTTTACATAAACGAAAAAAGAGTCAGAATTAACTACCTCTTTCATTTTCTCACCCCCAGATCAGCTGATTTCAAGCTGGTTTGCTCTCCTCAGTGAGGGATAGAGTATAGAAACTAGATCTAAACACTGACTCTCAAGTGTTTATGCAAAACGTTTCTATCAGATTGCAAGCATGAATTTTTCAGACCGGTAAAGTCTTCAAACTCAGCCTAGCAAGCCAGATATTTATATGGGTCTGATCTCAGTTCAGTATCACCATATAATCAAAGTCTCTGCAATAAATATCATTGCAAGAAAACTTTAAAGGTACATTTATGAAAAACAAAAACAAGTTACTCACGTAACCTGCTATCACTTGTTATTTATGTTCAAAAGATGGCGCTTTACCAAAACCACCCAACAAGTGTAAAATTTGTTTACATAAACACTTGTTCGGTGGTTTTGGTAAAGCACCATCTTTTGAACATAAATAACAAGTGATAGCAGGTTACGTGAGTAACTTGTTTTTGTTTTTCATAAATGTACCTTTAAAGTTTTCTTGCAATGATATATATTGCAGAGACTTTGATTATATGGTGATACTGAACTGAGATCAGACCCATATAAATATCTGGCTTGCTAGACTGAGTTTGAAGACTTTACCGGTCTGAAAAATTCACGCTTGTAATCTGATAGAAACGTTTTGCATAAACACTTGAGAGTCAGTGTTTAGATCTAGTTTCTATACTCTATCCCTCACTGAGGAGAGCAAACCAGCTTGAAATCAGCTGATCTGGGGGTGAGCAAATGAAAGAGGTAGTTAATTCTGACTCTTTTTTCATTTATGTAAACAAATTTTACACTTTATCGGTGGTTTTGGTAAAGCGCCATCTTTTGAACATATATATATATTGTAATCTCAACTTTCTCAGTGCAATCTTTTACTTATTTAACCTCAATAAACTCTCATTTATTTCAAGTAGCTAGTCAATTGAACTTTGTACTAACTTTAGGATCAAATATACCCAGGCACCAAATTGCAGCTATAAATTGTAATGCACACCAGAGATCATCATCATTAGCCATATTTTGGGCTATAGAAGATACTGGAGAAAGTATTTAAATTGTCTCTCAAAAAAAAAAATAATAATAACAATAATATTGATAAAACCATTCAATCTATGTGGTCTTAATTTCAAAGTCGGATGAGTCATGTAAATATTTCATAATAAATTTATTATTAGATCTATAATAATAAGACAACTTTCTTCCTGAACTTTATTATAAATATCTGATCTCGAGTGGTAACTACGGAAAATATTATAAACATTTCTCATTTATATCTGACTGGAAATAAATCAGTAATCAATGAGGAGAACTCATAATCTATGTTCGTAATATAAAATTATTATTTAATTTGATACTAGATAAAATTATCACAAATAATCCTCCCCATTTAATTCCATTACTTTATTTTTTTGTTCTCAGCATCTATCACTTTCAATAGCTACAATTATATAACACGGAATGTCTGTGTTATGTTTTCTAATCTGAGAATCCCTAATCTTATTTCTCTAACATACATACATCTTTCGATTAACTATCAATTCATGATCCCTATTTTAATAAGAGTATAATAATTTTATTATAATATGCTACTTGACTTCCAAACTAGCTCTTGGACCAATAATCGAACTGCTCTTTCTCAAGGTCTATATCTGTCAAGATGTGCCCTTATAAGTGATTACATTGTAATGGCTATGATCCCAAATATCTTAAGTCAAATTTTTTTACGAGTTTACTAGTGGGAATCACTCTAAACACCGAGAGCAGGAAAGGGATTTTATGTCTGCTCCCAATATTCACAACATTACAATGAACCAAAAGATTAAATTTATTAAACTTAATTTAACTATTCCCTGTCATTTTTTTTCTATTATATCTAATCTATTGACCAAATTTTAATTAATAACGTTCAACCTACAAGATTTTGCTAAATAAACTATGGAAGTAAACCATGGACATTAATCAGATAAATCAATCAAAATTTTCTTATGAAAGTAATGTACGGACATAAATCATAAAATCAGCTTATGCAAATTAATTGTGAAAATAAATTATGTGAAAATGAAGTTTATAAAAGTGACTTAGATAAAAATGAATTATATTAGTCGAATATAGAAATAATCAAGATAAAATCAATACTATAAATCAATCATGGAAATAAATTATCAATATAAAATTAACTATGTGAATCGAATATGGAAACAATATAATAATGACTACTGCATATCGATCTTGGAAATAAATTATCAATAAAATAAAAATGAATAACTAAATTTAACTATGAACTAATATTAGTTAAATACAGGTGCTGGAATTAGATTTTGGAGATATTTGAAACATCAAAACACAAAACACAATGTAATCTTATAACAACAATAAAATTTTATTACATTAACAATAAAAATAAAATAAAAACACACTTAAATGTAATATTGTTACACTCAAATATATGATTCAGATTTATTAAATACTATGGTTCGAATACATGTTCAAATCAAATACTTTTCTGGATGACATATTTATTGTTTTGACCCATTTATTTATCAAATAAACAATTAATAATAATAAACAAACACAGAATTCCGTACATTTTAGCTTTAAGAAAACCTATATCTTGAAAGAGAAGAAAACCTATAAACTTCTACTTCTTCCCTTTTATTGTAAACATGGTCCATTGGACTATTCCAAAATAATATATTCGTTTCAATTATTCTAACTAGCACTGTTAAATAATCAAAAATTTCTAAATCATTTTATCAAACAATAACTTTCACAATTCTAATGAAGAAGGATGATATGCCATAAAAAATCCCCTACTGATTTTGCACACAGATTTAAATTCAAAACCCACACTTTTACATTCATGCCTGTCAGATCTTTATGTTTTTGACTATATATATGTTGATCCAGCTTGACAACCCTGAATTTACCAACATTCACAAAAATCAACACATATCAGTTACTTTATTAATTAAAATCTTTTCATACCCCATCATACATATACATCTGACTGAATCCTTATCCTATCAGGGCAGCTTTTATTCTGTCGCACATAAGAAAAACACTCCTCATATTCCATATTGCCATGCCGTATTTATAACGTGCACACAGCAATGTCTTGGTAAGGGAAATTAAAAAAAAAACATCAACTCTTAACTTAAACTGTTTGCTTTAGCCTGAGAGAGAGAGAGAGAGAGAGAGAGAGAGAGAGATATCTTTATTTGAGATCTAGAAATGTGTGGAGAACTCTTGTCTATACACTTATTCAATATGGGCATGCAAAACATTTTCTACAATTAAACAATAACTTTATCAATAATTCCCTATTTTAACAAAATAAATGGAGTGAAACTCAGTCATCTCTGACTGCCATGGTAAATAAATCATGAGACAGCTATTTCCCATCTATTGGGTGGCAGGACAACTTTACCTCAGTAATTATAAGCACTTATAGCTTTATATATACCCACACATACATCAATTACAGTCTAGATAAATGACAAAGACTAAGCAGATCTCGAATCAAAACATATATGAATTACTGCAATTTTAAACAGTCAAGCCAACAACATAGACCTAATATTTCTATTAATAACAGATCAACACTTATAGCATAATAATGGGTTTTCATACGATCATCCACTCACTCTTCAGATTTAATATTAAGCACAAGTTAAAATTTTGTTATGAATATAAAAAATATTTATATCATTTCTCTTTTTTCCTTTTAAATTTAAATTTACGTGAGCATTTATACTTCAATGGCATCAAAATCATTCTCCCCTCTTTTCTTTAAACATGTTAAACATAAATAAAAAAAATTATTAAATCAAGATATACTAGTGGTTAGACATGTGACATATTATATAAACAAAATGAAATAAAAAACAAATGACATATTATATAAATGAAATAAAATAAAGAATAAAGATCAACATTACGATAGTCTCTTTCCAATGTCTTTTCATTCAACTGTCCATCAATCAATGTATTCAGTTCATTTTATTTGAAGATAGCTATATAGATATGAACAGCATAAACAGTTATTTTAATCAAATGTGTATAAAAGGAATGCACATAGTTATTTGAATCAAGATAGATAAAAACGTAGATAGTTATTTTAAATCAAAAATGTAACTACAGGATAATGAATAAATTTTAAGAGTTCTGTTGATTACCTTCCATTTGATGAGTTTCATCCTGGGTTTGAATTTATTTATTTCTTTTTTCTTCTTTTCCATTTTAGAGGCTCAAATTATAGACAACAAGCAGTTTCTGATTACTAAACATGAATTTTTTTTTTAAACATTATACAGAAGTTTGCTGCAGTTTCTTCAAACGAATTTTAACCATCCAAATAATTTTTATAGTATAAATTGGTCTTTAAATATCATGCAAAAGTTTGACAGTTCTCTCCTTATATAAATTTTTAATAAGACAAATGGATAGGTTGTGGCATTTAGCATAAAATATATTATTAAAAGTTGATTCATTCATAATTGACATCAGGAAAAGAAAATGTGCACCACTTATATATGAATTAGAAATTCATATTTTGGTATATTGTAAAACTTAAACACATTATTAAATTCTGAGAAAGAAAATTAAAAAAAACTTGGAGAAAACCTTCAGAGATAGATTAATTTTAGTCAGCCAGTTGTTCTCAATTAGCAAAAGTTCCCCTCATTTACTTTCCTCAGCTCCTTTCATAGGGTGAAGGAAAAAAACATTTGTTAATCCCGCCCACAGGTGTTTTTTCTTCAAATCTAATCAAAAAATTTCCTCTCAGAATCAACAATTAACTCTTTATTACTTGTTAATTTTGACAATTTTTTTTCTTATCTTAACCCATATCTTTTTGGTTAACACATTAGTGAGTAATTTATGGAAAAGCAGTCAAAGAAAATCTAATCAAAAAAATAAGCCTACTGACACTTTTTGTAAAACAAATGTTACATTCTTTTTTTTTTACTTAAATAATTTTTTATTTAGATTTACATTTTTGAGTTAGAAATAATAAATCAGAACAGATTCAATTATTTTTCCTTTTTTTTTACACTTATCAGGAAATAATATAGAAAATTATGTCAATTTCTATAAAGGAAAGAAAAAAAATCAAACCCATATATCTGTATCACACACACATACATGTGCAAAACATGAAACAGAAAACTGTTTATTCAGATTACATGAACACAAATATCCATCATAATTTTTTTATAATTACAAGCATAAAATCAATTATAATTTCTGATAATCATAAACATAAACATTCATTATAATTTCCTATAACTTTAAACTTATTCTCCTAAAAAGAAACTGTTAACTAAAGCTACTGACAATCAATTCAATTTTAATTCTCATCAACTTTTTAGTAATAGATATCAAAATTCATAAGACTATATCTCAGTCATATAAATATTTATTTCTCAATTATTATATTGGTAAATTATTATAGCAGCGTACAAAAAAATCAATCACCCCCCTGCATTAAATAATGCTAGCTATATTTTATACAAACACAAACTGTCTCTACATATGTTACTTTTGAGCTCTATAGCTATTGATTTCTCAAATAAAATTTTTAACTTTTCTTATATTCAAAAAAAAAAAAAAAATTTCCCACAATTATTTCCTTTTATTACATTTGGTTTATAGATGAAATAAACCAAAAGGCTACTATATATATATATATATAAAATAAACTTTTACATTACACACCATCCACTAAAAAAAATCTGTGGATTGCAAATAAGTTTTAACCAAAATATTTTTATATATTTAACCCTAACTTCGTTTTAACATATATATATATATATATATATATATATATATATATATATTAATAATTTGTCATTGTCTTCTTTTATGTATATTGCTGCATATTTGATATTGTGCAATTCTGTAAATGGCTTTATGCTGTAGTTTTGTACGGTAAACAAGTAAATTGAATTGAAATGAATTATTATTATTATTATATAAAGCATTAAGAGGTATTAAGATATAATTGGTTTTTTCCCATTATAAAGTTATAAAAAGAAATTTTTATGTTAAAAATTTTTTCAATTAATTCTATATATATATATATATATATATATATATATATATATATATATATATATATATATATATATATATATATATATATATATATATAAAAACCATGGTTTCAAGCTAATTGGCTATCATCAGTAAAGGGTAGGAGAACTAGAAACTAGATCTAGTATCTATTTCTCCTACTTTTTTCTGACAATAGCCAATTAGCTTGATACCATGGTTTAAAGGTTGGAGACAATTTGAAAGAGATATTGAATTTTCAATTCTCTCTCGGCATTTATTGTAAACAAGCTTGACTGGGCTATTGGTAAAGCTCCATCTGTGATCATAAAATGCAAGCTATAGGCAGGTTAAAAAATTTTTAACTTGTTTTTGTTTATCATATATATATATATATATATATATATATATATATATATATATATATATATATATATATATATATATATATATATATATTGTACCCTTACTTCTTGATGTATAATATAGTTTGAAATACGACTAGCTTAATTAAATTATAATGCTCAGTTAAAATTTACATATCTATCTTTAATATACTTTTATATTATTATATTCTAATTAAATTTATTATTAATTATCAAAATCAATATATTCCTATAGTATGTACTAATTAAATAAGTATTTATTAAAATCATGAGACTGTGAAGTAAAGTTACAAAGCAATAAGTAGATTTACATTGAGTCAATATCTCCTAAGACACTGTCTCAATGGCATAAGAATACTATCACCTCCTTACTAACTTACTACTACCTCTATAGCATTCTTATGGCTTTTAAATAAAATAAACTATCTTTAATAATAATGAAATAAATAAATCTTAACTTTTAATTTTTAAAAATATAATTAAATAATCTCAGGTTCTTCTAATTATCTTAAAGTAATGATAACTCATGTAAATAAGTATGATATGGGATTTTATATCAAACCTAAATACACCTAACTTATTTTAATATTTATAATACCAATCTTAGAGTATAACCTAATCTTATCTATTTCTAATATATCATCAATCATTAAATAAATAATCATATGTATATCTTTTATTTTCATATAGCATCTTAATTTTGGAATAGATCAAAATCTTATAATTCAATAATCTGTGGCAATAAATAATATTATACTCTTATATTATGCACTATAATTATTCTATGACCATTGTAATATAATGTAATAATGTCAATCAGTTCTCATAAATGATAATCAGAAAAATATTGTATTTATTTCTAAAATAATATTAATAAATTCACATTGTGCAAATATTATGTTTCTTCAAATTATCTGCTGTCAAATGCTGTGGTGCAAAATAATGAACTCGACACACTTTTAAAACAAATTAAACAAATTTATTTACATTAACTTTGATTAAGAATTTATTTACAATATTTACAGTTCAAATTAGGAAAACAAAAGAAAATAAAAATAAGAAAATAATAATAATACAATATGTTTACACTGTTATTTACTTATACTCTTAAGAAATAATTTACATTCTTTTAAAATGCTGTACTAATAACATTGAAGTATGTTTTCAAAACTTAGGCTTTAAATAAATATCATTGAACTTCAATTATTACACAGAAAAATTTATGTAAACAATATTTATGTAGTATATGTAAACAATTAAACTTTGCTAATTAAATTGCTACATCACTTAAGTATTACTGTTACTAATTTCATCATGTACTAGTATGGGTTCACTCTACTATTAGTATTACTCTAATAGCATAATATAGAAACTAATGCATCTTTATAATGTAATAACAAATAACTGATTATAACTTTATATCTCAATTAATACAATTCATGCTACATGTTTTATCAAATATGCATTACATATATGTACTATTAAATAATAATATTAAAATAATTCATTAATTTCAAATTCATAAAGCATTATATTAGATAAATTCTATGATTCTTTTCTATGTGAAATTATTACTTTACTTTATGTGTTATACTACTCCTTCTTAATAAATTTCTATTTACAAAATATCCTCTAAAACTTATTTAAACTCTCCGGAAAAACAATCATCAACTTTAAATAAATACTAATTATCCAAAACTATTTACACTTTCTCATCTATATTCGGTAAATTTTCAATCCAACATAAACTTCTACATAAAACTTAACTTAATTTATCCAATAAAACAAAAATAAAATATAGACTTTTAAATCTATTCCTAACTTGAAATAAAATAATTACTTGTATGAATAATAAATATAATTCTAATACTCCAACATAATAATAATAAAATAAAAATCAAAATTTATTTACGAAAGAATCATATAATTATTTCTAAGCTTCTTATGTAATGTTGTATCATATTTATATCATAAATTCAAATTATGCATATTTAAATAAAACTGTTACTGCCAATATAATGTGTGTGTATTTTTTAAAATAATCATACATTCATTCAAAACAACACAATATTTGGTTGATCTAAAGAAAACATATTAATACATCAAAATTATTATTATTATACAATTTTTACCATCAATAATGATTTAATGTACAGTCCATCTTCCAATATTCTTCGGAATTACAGCTTCATAAAATAATTCACATTTACACACACGATCATTCTTTAACATATTACGTTTTATATTAATTATAAAATAAACTTATGCAATTAATTATTATATTACTTTAGTTATTATTTTAAGAAATGTACCTATCTTATTTTTAATAGATTAATAATATTTAACTTTTATATTAGATAAATAAAACAAAATTCATATTACATAAATCCAGCGATGTTTCCTTTTCACCATAAAGTTCTTTAATCGTAGGCACATATTCACTAGAACACCATTTCCTGTTTCCGGTTCACCACGTGTTTTTTTAAAAGTTTATGAAAAACGAAAACGTTCTTTTTTAAAAATAAGTTCCCCACAAGAAAATAAAATAAAATTAAAATAGTTTATAGGCTCCGGATCTAGTTCTTTTAAGAATATTATTTAAAAGTTATTATCTTAGCTTAGTCTTTAGTTTTATGAAAAATTATCATTTAATTATTTTAAATTAACTGGGACGTCCACTTATTACTTGCACATTTCTTAATAAAATATCCAGGTAAGAATAAGTTTCTTTATTTATAAACGACCTGCGTTTAAATTATTTTAATATAATAATTTTATTATATTAAGATTTTTAGCTAATTATATTTCAATTTACTTGCTTTTAAAATTATCAACATTCAGTCTTTTAAAACATAAAGACTTAACAAGGCAAGTATTTATAAAACTACTTTCATTTTTAATATCTTTACTTAAGATATATTTTTAAATTTATAGCTTGCAAAAATACTTTCTTCATAAGAAATATTTTATTCTCTAAAATATCTATTTTCTAATAATCACTATTAATTAGCTTTTAAAATTATATACTGTCCAAAATACTACTTTTCTCCATCTCGTAATTTTCCAAACTAATCCAGCGTTTGTCATATTTCTAGGGTAAAGTTTCCGATATATTTTCATTATATATGATGTTCCCATGACTATTTGCTTGCAAATTGAGCTTCAATTTAGAGAAGACCGATAGGGAAAAAATTAAGTTAACACTGCATGTCTATTATTTAAAACTTTTAGAGATTATTTATAACGACACTCTTGTAATTTTTAAAAAATGATTTTAGAGCGTCTATAAATTTACTTAGCTATTTTTTTAATAGCACAATTAACTTGATAATTCAATCACGAAGTCCCCTCCTAACAATTGAACTGAGCTTTTATACCGGAAGAAACTTCCCATTTGATTGGTACATTTAAACAATCAATTTGCTGGCTTATTTACATATTTACCAACAACACAAAATTAAAAATAAATAATGACTTATTTAATATTTAATATTTATTACATTATTACATTTTTAAAATAATTCTTATCGTTTATTTAAATCCATTAAACACTTTTAAAAAATATATTATTTCACTTGATTTTAATTTTAACTTTTATAAGATTATTTTTAAATAAACTAAATATTTTTTATACGTCATATTTTTAAAACAATATTTTAAAATCAGATTTAATATTCTACATTGATTTATCTTTATTTTATCTCGTGATAACTCACGTATTATTTATAAATTTATAACATGATTTTTTAAAATAGTTTTGCAAATTTATTAGATAACTTCCAAGCATGTGTGTGTATAACATCTGTTCTTTATAACACAAGAAACGCTTATCATCGTCTAAAAATAAACTAACAATTGCATTTTTTAAAATAAATATTTTTTTTTAAATAAATAAGATATTATAATAGATTTTAAAATAATTATTCGATATTATTAAAATCAAATATCAATCTTCTATTTAAGTACTTACAATAATTAAAATATTTATATTCTCTTATAATATTATTTTATCAACAACAAACATATGCATTTAATTTTAACTTGTCTTTTAAACACTTTTAGCTTTAAATACCTATTTATTAAATATATTCATGCAGTATTGATTATAGCCATTTTTCCAACTATATATTATAATCATCATCATTTTAAAATGTCTCTCTCAATATCAGCACAATTTTACATATCAAATACTCATAGATTGCCTTAATTAAACCCCTTGAAATATTACCATAAGCAAAATTAACATCACATATTCAAATATATCTTAAATTTAAAATTTTTTAATAGATTAGCACAAAAATTAAATGGTGACCCATACAAAAGGGCACATATTCCCCTCCTTTGGATAAAATTTTAAATTTAACATCCATCTTCATTTTCTTTAATCCACATTTATCACTTTTATCTTTCTTATCATTAAATCTCATAATAAATTACTTGAACATAACATTTTATAAAGCATTGAAATATCATCTTAAATTTCAATTAGAAAACACTTTTAAATAAAACTACAATGACTTTCTTTTACTTCATAAATTAAGTTTCATTTTTCTTTACTCATCTCTTAACTAGGTTACTTTTATTTCCCTAATATTTCTATAAACATTAAATATTTAAATTCTTTTAAATACACCCTTTACATAACTACTGAAAATACATATTCCTATAGTTAATACTATATTTTAAACTACTTTATGTATTTTACTCCAAATTTATTGCTAGTTTCATTAGCAATTTTATAGATCATTGTTTAATAAATCTATATACTTCTCATCTTAACAGATTAACTTGATCTCTTAAGATTGATCAACTTCATGATCACTACTATAATATAAATTAATCTTTCAGAAGATCTACTTACATATAATTTAAATATATGAGTCTATATACTTTATATCTTTACTACTCAACTTTTACTTAAACATATTTACTTTAATAGCTAATTCCATATTTTATTTTAGTCATTCTGACCAAAATTTATTTCTCCCAAAATTATTATTTATTAACTCAATAAATAATATCTTATTATACATATTCTGTAAACTTCTTCAATTAAATCTTTATCTATTCTGCTAACTCATCATATACAATAAATTATTTCCTTATGTGAACAAAGCAAGTATTTAAACATTACATTAAAATCTTTATTCACAATACATTCTTAAAATTGTAACCCACACTTCAGATGGAAATGGAATTAAACTCCTTGCATTATAAGTTCCTTTTTCCCCATCTGGTGTGGTTAACATAAATGCCTTCTCCCCTACTTTGCAAGATATTCTATATGGACCTTCATATAGACTAAGAAATTTTTTGAATTGATTTCTTTGTAGGTTGCTAACATGGGGTGTTCTAACCAGAACTAAATCATTAATTTTAAATGGATGTGGTTTATTATGGGCTTTCTCTAATCTTTTTGCACCCATAATATGAAGCTTTACTTTAGCTTGATTATTATCCTCATCCCTATCAATTTGTTCTCTTACAATGGGTATAGGCATTTTAATTAATAAGGGCTACATAATGCAATCGAATAGGAGTGAAACCAGTGGACTCATTATACGTACTATTAATATAGTTAATCACCTCTGGGAGTTTTTGAACCCATTTCTTATGATTATCAGCTACATACACCCTAAATAATCGACTAAGCTCCCGCATAACACGTTCGCATGGATTAGATTGAGGGTTTCTTATGGAGCTCATAACATGTTTGAGGTTTTGATCTTGAATCCACTCATTCCATCTATTCGATATAAAAGCAGTAGCATGATCTGTTAGTATAATTTTTGGTTTTCCTACTAATGGAAACTGATAATTAAGCATGCATTTTATGACAAAATGTGCACTAGTTTTAGGCACAGGATATGCTGCTACAAACTTACTGAAAACATCATAAGCTACTAAAATAAATTTCTGTTGTTTAAATGGTGGTAGAGGCCCGTAAAAATCAATAGCCAACAATTCATTAACTTGATTTGGAATAATAGGCTGCATTACACCAACATATGATTTGTTACAATATTTAGACTTCAAGCAAGTAGAACATGTTTTAATTTTCCTTATGACACGCTTATACATTTTATCCCAATAAAAAATAGATTTTAATACATACATAATCTTTGGTGCACCATAGTGACCATAACTACAATGTACATACATAATCAATTTGTCAATCATAGAGTCAGGAACAACTATCCTCCATGATTCCCCCTGATTTGAATTTAAATTGTACATAAGTAAATTCTGATACATCTTATACTTGCTAAAAATCCTTTTAATAGACTTATTCTTACTATTTTTATTGTCATGATTATTTAAGATAGTCATGATTCTATTTAATTTATGATCCTGACCTTGAATCATAGTGAGATTATTATAATCATCTACTATAGATTCATCCCTAACTACATCCACACTACTAATAATTATATTTTGAGCATTAGGATGTTGGGACATCAGACAAATAGGGTGGCGGCTAAGAATATCAGCAGGGATATTCTGTCTCCCTTCAATATAGATAACTCTATAGTTGAATTGTTGGAGATACAAGCTCCACCTAACAAGTCTCTCATTACTGAGGTAGCTTTTGTTCAAAAACTCCAAGCTTCTATGGTCGGTCAACACAATTACTTCTGATCCCAATAAAAATTGGCATAATTTCTGAAAAGCCCAGACAACAGCTAGGGTTTCCTTTTCAGTAATAGTGTAATTCAACTCAGCACCTCTTAAATGTCGGCTTAAGAAGTACAACACATGAGGTACCTGATCCTCATCGAGTTGATATAACACTACTCCCAGACCATAGTAACTACTATCTGTCTGAACATAAAATGTTTTACTAAAGTCAGGATACATTAAAATTACGTGTTTTAAAAATTTATTTTTAATTATATTAAATTCATTGTCATGTTCAGCAGTCCATTTCCATTTTTCAGCTTTCTTTAATAATTTAGATAAATTGATAGAATCTTCCGCGAAATTTTTATAAAACCTATTATAATAATTACACAATCCGAAAAATGATTTTAATTGCTTTACTGTTTTTGGAATGGGAAAATGTTGAATAGCTGCAATCTTTTCAGGATGGGGCTGGATTCCATGCTCATTTATTAAATGACCTAGAAAAGTAATTTCTTTGGCTGCTATTGAACATTTTTCCATATTAATTTTAACATTCTGCATTTGGCATTCAGTAAAAAATAATTTTAAATGTTGGATATGCTCATGTAAACTATCAGAAGCAATAACTATATCATCCACATACATGATGATTTTCTCTTTCAATTGTTTCAAAAAAATCATGTCTAAACATCTGATCAAGCCAGCACCACTATTAATGAGACCAAAAGGCATCCGTCTGAAAACATACGACTGGCCTTGAAATCTAAATGCTGTATACTGCTGATCATTCTCATGCAGTGGTATTTGCCAATAACTAGCTGTCAGATCAAATGTAGAGAAAATTGACCTCTTGTGAAATTTAGTTAAGAGCTCATGTACAGGTGGAGGAATGTCACGTTCTGGTACAGTTACATTATTTAACATACGAGCATCCAAGCATACTCTAATACTGCCATCCTTCTTCTTCACAATAACCAATGGGTTTACGTAAGGAGAAGGGCATTTCTTGATTATATCCCACTCTAGCATTTTGTCAATTTGACTCTGTACCTCATCCTTATATTGGTAAGGAATTGGGTACATCTTTTGATGGAAAGGATCATTACTCTTCAATTTTATTCTATGGGTATATCCCTTTATTATACCAGGAATTTTAGAAAATATATTCTTATAATTATACATTAATTGATATAAATTTTCACCCAATTTAGAATTTATTGCATAAACATGTTCAATTTTAGCCTTTATGCTGGCATCAATTAATGTGTTCTGTATACATAATAATTGACTAGAAAGGTTATGCATACCATATTCAAAATTAAGCCTTTCTTCTTTACAAATAAAAATTCTATTATAAAAATCTATCTGACATTTATTCAAAATCATGAAGTCAGCTCCTATTATGGCTTCATGTATTAATCCAGGCATAATAAGAAAAACATGCCCAAATTCAGTATTATTTATTTTGAAGGTAATCCAGACTTGTTTATTTGATAACTTTGTCCTCTTTCCATTTGCTAAAGTTACTTGGATCTGTTTTACTGGCAATGAGGGTATATCCCCTTCTACACTCACCAGATTTTGATACATTGACTCTGATAATATGGAAGCTTGACTTCCGGAGTCAATTAATGCTTCAACTCTAATATTATTTATATGCAAAATTACAATGGGACACTGATAAGTTATAGGTGGTTCGCCTATAGTGAAGGGCTCTAAATAATCGATATCAAGATCTAAAGTATTCAGCATCCACATCTGATCGTTCCCCATTTTGTTAGCACCGGGTCCTTGCAAAGAGGAACTAACGTACAAAGACCTTTCTAATTTAACTTTTTATTACTAGTTTTACTAGCTGGTCTCTTAAGAATTGTGGTCACACCACTAGTAGAAGGCTGACTATGCGAATCATCACTTTTATCCCTATTTGTATCATATTTTACAGATTTCTTAAAATATGGAGACATTCTATCTCTGCCTTTGTACTCAAATCTTCTCTTAACACCTCCAGAAGATCTCACCCCAGTATTAACACTAAGACTTGCTAATGGGTAATTATTCCTATCTTTATTTACCCTAAACCTATTATCCATCGATAACTCTGCTACTTCCAGAGCATCCAGGATTTCAGAGACTTCTTCAATTGTCCCATGGTCAGCAGCGATTAACAATTGCTCCACATTTTTAGGTAGGTTGTGCCTAACTATCCGGACAATCTGTCCTTCCGATAGTGGACAAGCAGTCAACGTCTTCAGACGAACAGCTTGACTCCTGAAAAAGCTGGTGTAGCTGCCTTTGCTAACTTGGTACTTCTCTTGGGTAATTTGATACCGTATGCAATCCTGTTTGTCGGAGTTCCAAAAGCTCCCAACAATAAAACATTTGGAATCACCATATGTCATTGGCTTCTCAAATAGGGATTGCCACCAATCTTTAGCAACTCCATATAAATGATTGCTACACACGGCCACCTTTTCTTTTTCAGATAAAGAACATATTGAAAACAATTCATCCAAATTGTTTAAAAACTCAGAGGGATTTTCCATGTATTCCCCTTTAAATGGTTTCACTTTCATAAACCTTAGGGCCATTGAATTATTCGCACTTCCCTCATGACTAATTATTTCTTTAGTCGGTCTATTGTCAATTTCCTTCACCATAGTATTTCCTGACTGTTTATTATTATCACTACCTTGCTTAACTAATTCTACATTATTTATTTGTGAAGAATCAATATAATCCATATATGCCTTACTACTTATTTTCCCTTTAAATACCTCTGCTTTTGCATTACTTATACTTTTCATTTCTATCTGATCATATACTTGCTGAAATTTCCCTTCTAAGTCCATTTGCTCAAGCACTTGCTTTACATATCCTTTTTGTTCTTTTCTAAACTCATCTAAATTCTTGTCTAGAATTTCTTTATACTTGTCCTTATTCTGTTCTATCATACCTACGTGATCCTTTATATCCTTTTGAATGTGCTTTATATTCTCTCCTACTTTCGATCTATATTTATTTTCATCAACTCTTTTGAACTCTAAACCCTTAAATTTTTCTACTAACTCCTTTTCGATTTCCTCCCTTAGGTGCCCTTTGGTCTGGACTATGGCATTCCTAACATCTTTAATATCTTCATTAATACTACTAACTTGGTTCTTAACTTCACCAATTTCATTATCAACTTTAAATTTATATTCGTCAATTTTTAAAGTTAAACTATTATTATTAACTCTACATTGATCAATAGATTCTTCTATTTGATCTTTTAGACTTTTAATTGTGCTTTCTGAAAATTCATGAAGTTTACTTTCTAAAAATTCTTGATTTTTATCCTCAATTTTAAGTATTTCTAATTTTAAAAACTCAACTACTTCTTCATTTTTATCAAATCTTATATCTATATTATCCATTCTATCTTCCATTTTTTTATTAAAACTCATTACAACTGCAAAATTATCTTTTATTTCTTCTTTTAAAGATTTACTCTCCTCTTTCATTTCTTCTTTTAAAGAATCATTTTCCTTTTTAACATTTTCTTTTAAAGAATTAATATCTTCTCTAAGAGACTTATTCTCCTCTTTCGTTTCTGCTTTAATAGAATTAACAATACTTTGACTCATTATTTTAAAATGTTTCATAAAATCAGACATTGAAAAGTTATCTACATCTTTCTTAGTTTTTACTACTTCTCTGTCTGTTGTTTTAAAAATTATCTCTTCCTCCTCCTCTATTTCATTATCCCTATTTTGAATATTTTCTAATATTATTTCTGAATCTGCTAATTTCTCTATTTCTTTACTCTCCACACAACTGTTATCCTCAACAACAAAATTGGACATTTCAACTTCTAGATCTTTATCCCAATTACTCATTTTTATTTTTTAAAATTCAATTCTATTATTATGCAGTATTTATTACCAATATTTTTCAAAATAATTCCCTATCAACCTTCCCATCTCCACTCAATTCACTTCTACAATTAGTCATAAAATAGTATCCTTGAAAATTCTACACTATTTATTTTAAATAATTATAACTTCCAATAACAAAATTGTGTCACATCATTTATTTTCACACCCATGATCCACAGACAATTTGCACATAATATATAATATTAAATATACATTTAAAATATTTTAAGAATTGATATGGTCATATTATAAAATAATTATTTGCCACATTTCCATAGTTTACATATTTATTTACTTATTAACTTAAAATCAACATAGTATTTAATTTTTAAATAATCATATTATAGATACCACATGAAAATATAATAACTTTACTAATAAGATCTTTATTCTATTTTTATAATCAACATCTAATCAATTATAAATATTGTTATAAAATACTAATTATTTATGTTTAATAAACATACTAATCACTAGCCCCTAAAATATATATTTTAATACATACACTATTTTTATTAAATGATTTATACCTATCTCTCTATTCTCCTAACACATACTAACCCTAAAATTATGTATCTTAATCCCTAATTAAACATCTAGGCCTAAAATGTTGGGCGCCAAAATCCTTCTTACCCTTTGTACCCTTACTTCTTGATGTATAATATAGTTTGAAATACGACTAGCTTAATTAAATTATAATGCTCAGTTAAAATTTACATATCTGTCTTTAATATACTTTTATATTATTATATTCTAATTAAATTTATTATTAATTATCAAAATCAATATATTCCTATAGTATGTACTAATTAAATAAGTATTTATTAAAATCATGAGACTGTGAAGTAAAGTTACAAAGCAATAAGTAGATTTACATTGAGTCAATATCTCCTAAGACACTGTCTCAATGGCATAAGAATACTATCACCTCCTTACTAACTTACTACTACCTCTATAGCATTCTTATGGCTTTTAAATAAAATAAACTATCTTTAATAATAATGAAATAAATAAATCTTAACTTTTAATTTTTAAAAATATAATTAAATAATCTCAGGTTCTTCTAATTATCTTAAAGTAATGATAACTCATGTAAATAAGTATGATATGGGATTTTATATCAAACCTAAATACACCTAACTTATTTTAATAATTATAATACTAATCTTAGAGTATAACCTAATCTTATCTATTTCTAATATATCATCAATCATTAAATAAATAATCATATGTATATCTTTTATTTTCATATAGCATCTTAATTTTGGAATAGATCAAAATCTTATAATTCAATAATCTGTGGCAATAAATAATATTGTACTCTTATATTATGCACTATAATTATTCTATGACCATTGTAATATAATGTAATAATGTCAATCAGTTCTCATAAATGATAATCAGAAAAATATTGTATTTATTTCTAAAATAATATTAATAAATTCACATTGTGCAAATATTATGTTTCTTCAAATTATCTGCTGTCAAATGCTGTGGTGCAAAATAATGAACTCGACACACTTTTAAAACAAATTAAACAAATTTATTTACATTAACTTTAATTAAAAATTTATTTACAATATTTACAGTTCAAAATTAGGAAAACAAAAGAAAATAAAAATAAGAAAATAATAATAATACAATATGTTTACACTGTTATTAACTTATACTCTTAAGAAATAATTATACATTCTTTTAAAATGCTGTACTAATAACATTGAAGTATGTTTTCAAAACTTAGGCTTTAAATAAATATCAGTGAACTTCAATTATTACACAGAAAAATTTATGTAAACAATATTTATGTAGCATATGTAAACAATTAAACTTTACTAATTAAATTGCTACATCACTTAAGTATTACTGTTACTAATTTCATCATGTACTAGTATGGGTTCACTCTACTATTAGTATTACTCTAATAGCATAATATAGAAACTAATGCATCTTTATAATGTAATAACAAATAACTGATTATAACTTTATATCTCAATTAATACAATTCATGCTACATGTTTTATCAAATATGCATTACATATATGTACTATTAAAATAATAATATTAAAATTATTCATTAATTTCAAATTCATAAAGTATTATATTAGATAAATTCTATGATTCTTTTCTATGTGAAATTATTACTTTACTTTATGTGTTATACTACTCCTTCTTAATAAATTTCTATTTACAAAATATCCTCTAAAACTTATTTAAACTCTCCGGAAAAACAATCATCAACTTTAAATAAATACTAATTATCCAAAACTATTTACACTTTCTCATCTATATTCGGTAAATTTTCAATCCAACATAAACTTCTACATAAAACTTAACTTAATTTATCCAATAAAACAACAGTAAAATATAGACTTTTAAATCTATTCCTAACTTGAAATAAAATAATTACTTGTATGAATAATAAATATAATTCTAATACTCCAACATAATAATAATAAAATAAAAATCAAAATTTATTTACGAAAGAATCATATAATTATTTCTAAGCTTCTTATGTAATGTTGTATCGTATTTATATCATAAATTCAAATTATGCATATTTAAATAAAACTGTTACTGCCAATATAATGTGTGTGTATTTTTTAAAATAATCATACATTCATTCAAAACAACACAATATTTGGTTGATCTAAAGAAAACATATTAATACATCAAAATTATTATTATTATACAATTTTTACCATCAATAATGATTTAATGTACAGTCCATCTTCCAATATTCTTCGGAATTACAGCTTCATAAAATAATTCACATTTACACACACGATCATTCTTTAACATATTACGTTTTATATTAATTATAAAATAAACTTATGCAATTAATTATTATATTACTTTAGTTATTATTTTAAGAAAAGTACCTATCTTATTTTTAATAGATTAATAATATTTAACTTTTATATTAGATAAATAAAACAAAATTCATATTACATAAATCCAGCGATGTTTCCTTTTCACCATAAAGTTCTTTAATCGTAGGCACATATTCACTAGAACACCATTTCCTGTTTCCGGTTCACCACGTGTTTTTTTAAAAGTTTATGAAAAACGAAAACGTTCTTTTTTAAAAATAAGTTCCCCACAAGAAAATAAAATAAAATTAAAATAGTTTATAGGCTCCGGATCTAGTTCTTTTAAGAATATTATTTAAAAGTTATTATCTTAGCTTAGTCTTTAGTTTTATGAAAAATTATCATTTAATTATTTTAAATTAACTGGGACGTCCACTTATTACTTGCACATTTCTTAATAAAATATCCAGGTAAGAATAAGTTTCTTTATTTATAAACGACCTGCGTTTAAATTATTTTAATATAATAATTTTATTATATTAAGATTTTTAGCTAATTATATTTCAATTTACTTGCTTTTAAAATTATCAACATTCAGTCTTTTAAAACATAAAGACTTAACAAGGCAAGTATTTATAAAACTACTTTCATTTTTAATATCTTTACTTAAGATATATTTTTAAATTTATAGCTTGCAAAAATACTTTCTTCATAAGAAGTATTTTATTCTCTAAAATATCTATTTTCTAATAATCACTATTAATTAGCTTTTAAAATTATATACTGTCCAAAATACTACTTTTCTCCATCTCGTAATTTTCCGAACTAATCCAGCGTTTGTCATATTTCTAGGGTAAAGTTTCCGATATATTTTCATTATATATGATGTTCCCATGACTATTTGCTTGCAAATTGAGCTTCAATTTAGAGAAGACCGATAGGGAAAAAATTAAGTTAACACTGCATGTCTATTATTTAAAACTTTTAGAGATTATTTATAACGACACTCTTGTAATTTTTAAAAAATGATTTTAGAGCGTCTATAAATTTACTTAGCTATTTTTTTAATAGCACAATTAACTTGATAATTCAATCACGAAGTCCCCTCCTAACAATTGAACTGAGCTTTTATACCGGAAGAAACTTCCCATTTGATTGGTACATTTAAACAATCAATTTGCTGGCTTATTTACATATTTACCAACAACACAAAATTAAAAATAAATAATGACTTATTTAATATTTAATATTTATTACATTATTACATTTTTAAAATAATTCTTATCGTTTATTTAAATCCATTAAACACTTTTAAAAAATATATTATTTCACTTGATTTTAATTTTAACTTTTATAAGATTATTTTTAAATAAACTAAATATTTTTTATACGTCATATTTTTAAAACAATATTTTAAAATCAGATTTAATATTCTACATTGATTTATCTTTATTTTATCTCGTGATAACTCACGTATTATTTATAAATTTATAACATGATTTTTTAAAATAGTTTTGCAAATTTATTAGATAACTTCCAAGCATGTGTGTGTATAACATCTGTTCTTTATAACACAAGAAACGCTTATCATCGTCTAAAAATAAACTAACAATTGCATTTTTTAAAATAAATATTTTTTTTAAATAAATAAGATATTATAATAGATTTTAAAATAATTATTCGATATTATTAAAATCAAATATCACTCTTCTATTTAAGTACTTACAATAATTAAAATATTTATATTCTCTTATAATATTATTTTATCAACAACAAACATATGCATTTAATTTTAACTTGTCTTTTAAACACTTTTAGCTTTAAATACCTATTTATTAAATATATTCATGCAGTATTGATTATAGCCATTTTTCCAACTATATATTATAATCATCATCATTTTAAAATGTCTCTCTCAATATCAGCACAATTTTACATATCAAATACTCATAGATTGCCTTAATTAAACCCCTTGAAATATTACCATAAGCAAAATTAACATCACATATTCAAATATATCTTAAATTTAAAATTTTTTAATAGAATAGCACAAAAATTAAATGGTGA